>CM035113.1:20821094-20961094 GCA_020205505.1 Panax japonicus | reverse complement strand
AGATGGAATCAGGTCCGGCGTAAAACGCACAGACAGGATATTCTAACAGAATAATAAAGACGGAACCAGGTCCGGCGTAGAACGCACAGACAGGATGTTCCAACAGAATGATAATAATAGAACCAGGTCCGGTGTAAACGCACAGACAAGATGTTCCAAAAGAATGATAAAGAATGGAATAACAGAAGAATTTCACCATGCATAGGGTAGCCCGCATATACAAGTTATTCCAATAGAATAATAAAGAATGGAATAATAGAAGTTCTCTTCATGGATAAGAAAGAAATAATACTCCCTACCTTGGAAAAACTGGATACTAGAATAGTGAGGTAGCAGACTTCTCTTCTTCTTTCTCTCTATAATTTCTCTCTGTAATAATCGCTCTAAAGCTTTTGTAAATTGGTGATAAATGAAGGAAGAATGAGCTTCTATTTATAGGAAAATGTAGTTTCGATAATTGCATGTTTTGGGGCTCGAAAAATTACAGTACAATACCTCCAACTTTTCTTTCATTTTTAATTTAGTCGTGCAAGTATTATCAAACTTGCACCACCTCCCCTAATAGTAAATAATGTGAATCAATAGTTCAATCATGTGAATCAATAGTATAATCATGTGAAAAATACGAATTACATTATAGTACCTCCATCTATACCTCCATCTTTAACTTAGTCATGCAAGTATTATCAATCTTGCACCAACTCCCCTAATAGTAAATAATGTGATTCAATAGTACACACATGTGAACAAATAATTATATAAGCATGTGAATTAGTAGCAATTAATTGCTCATTTATCTGATAAATTACCCGATTTATCAATATAACCGCTAGACATCAATTATCATCGGAATAGATGTCGATTTCCACTAACACTAATAATCCCAACACAATAGAACTATCAAAATTCTTTTTTAATCAACACAACTTATTCATTAATAATATTATAACTCACAATATTTAACAACCAGGTCGTTCCTAGGAAAGAGGGGCTTTTCGATAAGGATTTCACCTTATTGGCGCGCAATTAGGTGACAAAACCTCTCCTTGATAGAACTTCTAGACATTGTCAATATTACAAATAATAATATGAATAACTTTATCGTCTCAATTATTGATTTAATAATATAAAATATTATACAAATGATATTGTGACAATAATTGAATCAATAATATGTGAGATATGATGCAATAATTACTGTAGCAATAATTGAGTATAGCTGAGTGACTTCTCACGTAAGCATCAATAATCAATACAGTGTACTACTATGCAACCACGCTTATTACTGTACTTTTAACACTGGGTGTTTCAACAGTTAACTGTAAAACTTCCGCCGTTATTTTCATAAAGTATTTTTGTCATTTTCTCAATCCGATAATAATTCCGTTGTGGGGGTCCACCAATGATTGTGTCGTTGTACGAATATTCCCTGTTAAAACGAATATTCCCCGACCAATCGAATATTATATAACAACTCGTGTACTTTGCAAAATTTGTAAATATTACCCACAACTATAACATTATATCAAATCCACACCATAATATTCAAAAATATATTTCGAGAAAATTTAATCTTTATTCAAAAAGTTGGGGTCTTACAACCTCCCCTTCTTATGAAATTTCATCCTCAAAATTAGGGTACGTACCTGGTATGTCGAAGAGGTAAGGATATCTTGATTTCATCTCTGATTCTAACTCCCAGGTCATTTCTTCCACGTCGTGGTTTCTCCACAAAACTTTAACTTGAGGTATAACCTTGGAGCGTAAAATATGATCCTTTTTATCCAAGATTTTAACAGGTAACTCTTCATACGTTAAATCTTCCTCTATCTCGTCTGGTTCTAATTCAATAATGTGGTTCGGGTCTTTCACATATTTACGTAACATAGATATGTGAAAAACATTATGAACACGCGACATACATGGCGGTAAAGTGAGTCTATACGCCACAGTTCCTACTCGACCGAGGATTAAAAATGGGCCAATGAATCGAGGGTTAAGCTTTCCTCTCTTTCCAAATCTTGTAACTCCCTTCCATGGAGCAACACGTAATAACACATGATCTCCAATATCGAATTCCACGTCTTTCCGATGAAGATCAACATAACTCTTTTGACGATCTTGTGAGGTTTTTATACGTTGTCGGATCATTTAAATCTTTTCTATAGTCATACGTACCAACTTCGGTCCAAACAACGTTGCTTCACCCACCTCATCCCAGCATACTGGAGAACGACACTTTCTTCCATACAACCCCTCAAATGGAGCCATATCAATACTTACTTGATAACTGTTGTTGTAGGAAAACTCCACCAATGGTAGGAACTTAATAGATCTTAAAGAGTTTGAATGGTCCTCTCCGACTGCCCGTCCGTCTAAGGATGATATGCCGAGCTAAATTGTAAATTCGTGCCCGTAGCTTTTTGCACACTAACCTAAAATCTTGAAGTGAATCTTGGGTCTCGATCAGAAACTATGGATACTGGCATACCATGCAGTCTTACAATCTCGTTTATGTACATGCAAGCAAGATGTTCAAGTGTATAAGTTTCTCGTATAGGTAAGAAATGAGCAGACTTGGTCAATCTATTAACAATGACCCAAATTGCATCTATGCCTTGAGAAACCTTGGGAAGACCAGTAACGAAATCCATGGTAATGTGTTCCCACTTCCATTCTAGAATTTCATATGGTTGCAATGGACCTTTTGGTACTTAATGCTCCACCTTGATTGGTTGACAGGTTAAACACTTTGAGATAAATTATGTTATTTCTCTCTTCATATTGCTCCACCAAAATGTATGTCGAAGATCACGATACATTTTGGTACTCTCAGGATGGATTGCAAACTGTGTGTTGTGCGCCTCCATCGTGATTTTATACTTTAAATCACGATTGTTAGGAACACAAAGTCTGGAGTTGACTCGAAGTATTCCTTCTTCATCGATTCTTTCTTCCGGCATAGCACCTTCTTGTACTTTCTTCCTCATACGCATCAGCTCCAGGTCTGTAGCTTGAGCAGCTTTAACTTTATCGATTAAAGTCGGTTCTACTCTTATATTCGCCATCATCACATGGGTCCCTAGAGTCGTTATCTCTAACTCCATCCTTTGCAAGTCATATAAAATGGGCCTTTGCGTTGACAATATTACACTCGTACCCGCATATGATCTTCTACTCAGTGCATCAGCTACTACGTTCTTTTTTCCAGGATGGTATTGAATAGTATGATCATAATCTTTCAACAGTTCGAGCCAACGTCGTTGCCGCATGTTGAGTTATTTTTGAGTGAAGAAATATTTGAGGCTTTTATGATCCGTATAGATCTCCACTTTCTCCCCATACAGGTAATGCCTCCAAATTTTAAGCGCAAAAACGACAGCTGCCAACTCTAGATCATGAACAGGATAATTCCTCTCATATTCTTTGAGTTGTCGTGAGGCATAGGCTATGACTTTCCCATGTTGCATGAGAACATATCCTAACCCTTTGCCCGAAGCATCACTATAGATGACAAATCCCTCCGAGCCAGATGCTATTGTCAGAACAGGTGCTGAAATGAGTCTCCTCTTGAGTTCTTGAAAACTCTTCTCACATTTCACGCTCTAATCGAATTTTGTATCTTTTCGAGTCAGCTGAGTTAATGGAGTAATGATTCGAGAAAACCCTTCTATGAATCTCCGATAATAACCAGCTAATCCGAGAAAGCTACGTACTTTGGTCACTGATTTAGGTTGCTCCCAACTTTGAATTGCTTCAATTTTTGCCGTGTCAACAGATATCCCATGATTTGATATCACGTGCCCAAGGAATGCAACTTCCTCAAGCCAAAACTCGCATTTCTTCAACTTGGCATATAGCTTGTTTTCACGAAGCTTTTGGAGTATCATCCTCAAGTGTTGCTCACGATCTTCATGGATTTTGGAATATATGAGGATGTCATCAATAAAGACGACCACAAAATGATCCAAATATTCCTTGAATACTCGGTTCATCATATCCATGAAGGCAGTAGGAGCATTAGTCAATCCAAAGGACATGACTAGAAATTCACAATGCCCGTACCGAGTTTTGAAAGTCGTCTTTGGAATGTCATTGGTTCTAATCTTCAATTGATGATATCCTGAACGAAGATCAATCTTTGAAAAGAATTTGGCGCCTTGCAACTGGTCAAACAGGTCATCAATACGTGGCAATTGGTACCTATTTTTGATGGTAACATGATTCAACTCCCGATAATCAATACAAAGTCGCATACTCCCATCTTTCTTCTTCACGAATACAACAGGAGCACCCCAAGGAGACGTACTAGGACGAATGAAACCAATGTCTAACAATTCCTGTAACTGTGTCTTTAACTCCTGAAGTTCAATAGGAGCCATTAGATATGGGGCTTTAGAAATGGGTTTTGTACCAGGTTCAAGGTCGATATAAAATTCAATTTCAAGCTATGGGGGTAGGACAGGAAGTTCTTCAGGGAATACATCAGGAAATTTATTAACAACAGAAATATCATTCAGAACTGACGTATTTTTGTTTAGATCCGTGACATGACCTAAGAAAGCTTGACATCTGTTTTTCAATAAACAAATAGCTTTATGGTTTGAAATGACATTGATTGATTTTAATGGTTTAGTTGTTTGAATTCTCATAATAGGTTGGTTAGGAATATGAAAGCTAACAACCTTACGAAAACAATCAATTTTTGCATGATGAGTAGTTAACCAATCAAATCCCTAGAATCACGTCAAATGCAAGTATTTTTAATGAAATAAGATCAACAGGTAATGTGAGGGTACCAATTTGAACCAAACAAGACTTATAAATAATGGATGTAATGAAGGTTTCTCCCAACGGAGTTTCAACAGATAAGTCAAAGTCTAATTTCTCCGGAGTTAAATTTAATCGTTGAGCGCAAGTAGAAGAAATAAAAAAATGGGTAGAACCGGTATCAAATAAGGTATAGACTTCGCTAGAGTTTATGATAAGCTTACCCGTGATGACCTCGTTCGGGTTCCTTGCTTTCTGGGAGGTCACAACAAATGCTCTCCCTTGCACCATCGGCTTTGACTTTTCTGGGATGGCCTTTGGTGCCTCCATCCTAGCTGAACTTGTCTTCGGTGAACGACAAAATCGGGCTGGGTGACCTTCTCTTCCACAATTATAACATGATTTGGATGGCATCGCGCAGTTTGGACTGATATGTCCCTCCCCTCCGCATTTGAAGCATATGATAGGTGGTTGTTCTCCTTCCTTAACCACGGTTGCTGGTGCTGACGTCTTTTCATCATTGTTCAATCTCCTTTTCATGAAATATCCATTTTTACTGTCTTGGCCATGATTACCACCGAAGTGGTTACCATTTTTGGCATGTTGATTCCCTCCACATTTGTTGTCACCGCTTCGATGACTGATACCACTAGTATTTTCATGTTACCAGCTACTTTCTCTTGGTTGCGTTGACTCGTTACCGCTCTCCAATAACTGAGCCCTATTTACAACATCTGAGTACAAACACAGTTTATGAGAAATAAGATATTAACGTATCTCCGGTTTCAAACCTCTTAAAAACATTCGTGTCATTCGCTCCTCATTATCGACCAAATGGGATGCAAACCGGTAAAACTCCGTAAATTTAGCCTCGTATTGCGACACGGTCATATTATTTTGCTCCAACTTGATAAACTCCACCTCTTTCATGTGACGAATACATTCGAGAAAGTACTTGTCGTTGAATAACTTTTGAAACTTCTCCCAAGACATCTTGAGTGCGTCAGGCTGGGTATGTTTTACAGATTCCGACCAGTAATCTACCTCTTCACGCAACATAAAGGTGGCAAAGGGAACCTTTTGATCCTCAGAGCATCCCAAGACATCAAATATCTTGGTGATCTGCTTTATCCACGCTTCCGCCTTAAGTAGTTTTGGCTCTCAAATAAACTAGGGTGGTCCCAGCTCCTTGAACTGTTTAGCGGTGACCGTTCGAGAGTTTCCAGTGTTTCCACCTGCATTTTTAACGGGAGCCTCTTTCGCCTGATGTTGCATGAATTGCATAAAGCCTCTGAACATTCCATCGTTCATCATTTGGTCAGTGTTATTATTTGCATGAGGATTGTCGCCTTCCTGATGCACATTATTCTGATTGTTTATCCGTGGAGACTCAACTATCTCTTGTGCCCCATTGATATTCTCAATATTCTCGGATGCCATTTTCAAATACTGCCACAAAACAAGGTTTAATTGATATGCAACATATTATCTCTATACTCTGACCAACCAATTAAATACCAAAAAATTAGGTAGGTTATACTAGCGAATGAATTCCCCGTCTCTCCCCTCCTAGTTCTAGTCTCACATCTTAGCCAGGGATCATATCCCTAAGCTTTGATACCAACTATGATGCCCCCAAAATAGGTATACATCACCTATTCTGAGTCGCCAAATACATGGTACAGAATACAAATACAACTTAATTATACAACTGTCGTGCAAAGTACGACAAAACATAAGCTGTGAGTTTTAATACAAATATTTTCGTCTAGACAATATACAAACTCAAATTCAATATTATTACATTTATTTTCCCACTATTTCACTGAATAGTGAGGACCACTAATGCTATCATCTGGTCTGTCACTCCGTTCCCCGACTAGTCCCTGCTATGTTCTCATTTCCTGAAGAGAACAATGAAAGTAAAAGGGTGAGCTCAACTAGCCCAGTAGGAAATATTATGACTAAGATAATGCAGAATATATTATCGTTAGCATTCAACAGTGTTAAACTGATATAATATAACAACCATCAAGTTTAACTGCAGCGGAACAAGCAATCCATTAAAAGAGTCAAGTAGAGAATAAAATCTACTATCTTTTATGATTTAAAAGGTTTTTCATCACTTTTATCGCTGGGACTCAGCTTAATAAATAATCCACATCATCGAATCACCCCTGCACTACGGCCAAGGATATTCTTTAGTATCACGACCACAATTGTCCATGCACTACGGGCCAAGAATATTTGTGTATTCATTAATGGTCATGATCATGCCAACAACTGTCCATCAATGCACTACGGGCCAATGAGGACTTTTACCACATCATTTGTAACATTACGGTTTTGAATACACCGAATAATCTCTGGTCATAATCATACCAAGTCCATCTATGCACTACAAGCCACAGATGACTTTCAACAAATATAAACATGAGGATGATGACAATGATATAAGAATTCAATAAAACAAGTTCAAGAATTATTTTATCTAGGAATCAATAACGTCTAAATTGTCAACATGATACTGCTTTGTGGAGTAAAATTCAAGAATGCTCAGAAGAATATTTCCATGAAAAGATACTGGATGAAGCGCAAATATCAAGGATATTCCACTAATTTCATGGAATATAGAAGTCAAAACTTTAACCAACTGAGTATAACAAAGAATGGAATAATAAAAGAAATCACCAGGCATGTGATAGACCGCACATGCAGGTTATTCCAATAGAATATTAAATAATGGAATCAGGTCCAGCGTAAAACGCACAGACAGGATATTCCAACAGAATAATAAAGATGGAATCGGGTCCAGCGTAAAACGCACAGACAGGATATTCAAACAGAATAATAAAGACGGAACCAGGTCCGGCGTAGAACGTACAGACAGGATGTTCCAACAGAATGATAAATAATGGAACCAGGTCCGGCGTAAACGCACATACAGGATGTTCCAACAGAATGATAAAGAATAGAATAACAGAAGAATTTCACCATGCATAGGGTAGCCCGCATATATAGGTTATTCCAATAGAATAATAAAGAATGGAATAACAGAAGTTCTCTTAATGGATAAGAAAGAAATAATACTCCTTACCTTGGAAAAACTGGATACTGGAATAGTGAGGTAGCAGACTTTTCTTCTTCTTTCTCTCTATAATTTCTCTCTATAATAATCGCTCTAAAGCTTTTGTGAATTGGTGAGAAATGAAGGAATAATGAGCTTCTATTTATAGAAAAATGTAGTTTCGATAATTGCACGTTTTGGGGCTCGAAAAATTACAGTACAATACCTCCAACTTTTTTTTCATTTTTAATTTAGTCCTACAAGTATTATCAAACTTGCACCACCTCCCCTAATAGTAAATAATGCGAATCAATAGTTCAATCATGTGAATCAATAGTATAATCATGTGAAAAATACGAATTACAGTATAGTACCTCCATCTATACTTCCATTTTTAACTTAGTCGTGCAAGTATTATCAATCTTACACCAACTCTCCTAATAGTAAATAATGTGATTCAATAGTACACACATGTGAACAAATAGTTATATAAGCATGTGAATTAGTAGCAATTAATTGCTCATTTATCCGATAAATTACCCGATTTATCAATATAACCCCTAGACATCAATTATCATCGGAATAGATGTCGATTTCCACTAACACTAATAATCCCAACACAATGGAACTATCAAAATTCATTTTTAATCAACACAACTTATTCATCATTAATATTATAACTCACAATATTTAACAACCAAGTCGTTCCCAGGAAAGAGGGGGTTTTCCGATAAGGATTTCTCCTTATTGGCACGTAATTAGGTGACCAAACCTCTCCTTGACAGAACTTCTAGACATTGTCAATATTGCAAATAATAATAGGATAACTTTGTCGTCTCAATTACTGATTTAATAATATAAAATATTATGCAAATGATACTGTGACAATAATTGAATCAATAATATAAAAGATATGATGCGGCAATTACTGTAGTAATAATTGAGTATAGCTGAGTGACTTCTCACGTAAGCATCAATAATCAATACCGTGTGCTACTATGCAATCACGCGTATTACTGTACTTTTAACACCGGATGTTTCAACAGTTAATGGTAAAACTTTTGCCTTTTTTTCATAAAGTATTTTTGTCATTTTCTCAATCTGATAATAATTCCGTTGTGGGGGTCCACAAATGATTGTGCAGTTGTACGAATATTCCCTGTTAAAACGAATATTCCCCGTCCAATCGAATATTATATAACAACTTGCGTACTTTGCAAAATTTGTAAATATTACCCACAACTATAACATTATATCAAATCCACACCATAATATTCAAAAATATATTTCGAGGAAATTTAATATTTATTCAAAAAGTTGGGGTCTTACAACAGTTTCTTGAAAAGAGGCGGTCACCATGGTAATACGGATGTCGGGGGGTGCCTAACACATTCCCTCCGCATAACCAAGTCTCCGGACCCTAATGAATCTCGGTTTCACCGACCCGTTTAGCAGTGTCACATCATTGGGTCAATGTGCAAACTTTTTCTCGGTTGTGTTGGTACAACCATTTAAAAAACCAACTGTCGACTCTTAACAGTCCCATCGTCGACATTATACATGTCGGACCTTTTTCACTTGTTTTTTTCAAACAAATCTCACCTAAAATGAGAACATCAAAGAACAAGTAACGGAAAGGGACATCTAAAAATCTTGACGTCGACAACAATATTTTTAAGTTTATCATCACAATTTTATTAATATTACATCAACAATACTACAAAATTAACACTTATTAAGATTTAGGGAGTACATTTTTAAGAAGAAATAAAGAATGGCGATAAATTTATATCAATATTAAAACTTATTAACACTTATTAATACTTATTAACACTTATAACTATTAATATATATATATATATATATATATATATATATATATATGACCATAAATTTATATCAATATTAAATAACGGCGTATGTGGATACATTGATAAGAGGAAATAAAGAATGAAATCACATATATATTACTATTCTATCTTATTGTTTATGCAAAACATATTCTTTATAAATTAGTAGACGTATAATATATATGATTACAAGTTCCATTATCACCATTACCACCTCTTAATTTCATACGAGCCATTCCAATACTAAATAACTAATCATCTATATAATACTCCTAATAAACTCCATAATTTGACTTTTATGGTCTAATAAATAATTTTTAAAATTATTTATTAAAAATATTTATACATAAATTTTAGATTCCGAAT
The DNA here is from genome assembly GCA_020205505.1 of Panax japonicus. Classification (NCBI taxonomy): domain Eukaryota; kingdom Viridiplantae; phylum Streptophyta; class Magnoliopsida; order Apiales; family Araliaceae; genus Panax; species Panax japonicus. The sequence continues at coordinate 20,951,041 of CM035113.1, read as the reverse complement.
CTTGACAATTGTAGTAAATTCTCCATAATTTATTACGATCATAATCGATAGACGTATATTTTATTTTATTTTTAAAAAATGGTCAATTTCACGTAACAAAATCAAATAAAGACGTTTAATAAATGACGAAGAGTACTAATTATCTAAAAATAATAATAATAATCTATTAAATTAACAATATTGTTATGTATTATATTTTTTGCTCCAATATAATATATGATATTTTCGCTATAATATATTATATTTCCCTCCAAAAATCGTTCAGCGCTAAGATATATATGATATTTCGCTCCAATTAATATATGATTCTTTCTTTTCATTCACTTATTCCCAAAATAAGGGTTAGGTCTCCTCTGGCGTAACTATCGAGGGTATCTTATATAGCAGGTCAGATCCTTTCTTCTTATTAACTTTGATTTATATTGTTGTTTGTTTTTATAATCAGTTTATTTATGAGTATGTTGAATATGGAGTAAATATTGTGGATACCTTATGGATCGATGTGGTTTATGTTTTGATTTTGGTCTACCAAACTGAGTTTATGTACTTCTCTTTATTTGCTTTTGGAGGTTAAACATAGGTTTTACTCTCTTGATTGTATTAATAGTTCTTGAATGCAAAAGAGATTTACATTTCCATTTAGCTACTCCATTTTAGATTTGACATAACTATTGTTGTTGTTAGGCAAATTAAGTAGTGGAATATTCCACTCGTTTTATCTAATTGATTTGGGTTTCATTATTTAGTGCTGATATACTTGAAAAAATGAATTACCTTCTTTTGAATGTGTGAATTTAGGCATGCAGGGTGGACCTAGTTATGATTTTGAGATGTACGACATGATTAAGTATTACTTTCTAGTACAATACATGTCTTATTTACTAATACATATAACTGATCTGATTATGTAGTTTCAGAAATTTACTCATCTTGCATAATTGGTACTTCAAAATGTCTGGCCCTGGATTTAAGAGGAAAGGAGCATGTCAAACAACAAAATATTTAGCCTCACAAAATGTTGAGGTCTTTGAAGATAATGAAGAAGTTGAACTAAACTTAACTGAAGGTTCAAATCCTCGTGTAAAAAGAAGATTTATGCTAACATCAAGTACTCCAAGAAGCCCAATCACAAGATCACGAATTCTGCTGACATCAAGCCCTCCAAGAAGCCCAATCACAAGATCACAAACTCGATCTGCTCAACCATCACATGTGGGTCGAACAAGCAAATTACATTCAATTATTGCACGTTCACCGAATGCCATTGATGGTCTTGCGAATGAAGTGTATACTCCCATTTCTACCTCGATGCAACGTACTAATGACACTATAGTTGGTGAAAATTCTACCCCACCAACAAAATGTGGCCCGACACCGATGTTCGATGAGCAATGGTCTGCACAATGTGTGTTATATGTAAACCTATTTAGTAGACATATGTTATACACGTGTGTGTGTGTGTGTGTGTGTGTATATATATATATGATTTATATAATTATTGTTTTCTTGTTAATTTGTTGTTCCTTTTACTTTTTGACATCTAATATTTTGAATAACTTCATCTTCAGCACAGAAAATACGCAGACCTACTCGCGGTATTGGTCTTGAGAAACTCACCAAGTCAAAAGGAAAGAAGTTGGCTATCAATATGTCACCTACTAAACGAAGGCCCATAGATCATACAGAATCAACTAAGTTTTCGTCAGATATAGGATTGATGGTCCGCCACCACCTCCCAATGAATACCAAGTTCAAGGATATTACAGAGGGAGTAATTGAAGAATCATTGTAAAGGGTTGAAGTAAGATGCATAATATTAAATTATGTCAGATATTGTTATTCATAGTTGAGTCTACATTTGTCCTTATTGGTTTGCTATTGTTACAGTTCTTAACTTGTTTCAGGCCAAAAATTGGTTGGTTTTGTCTATGTTTTCTGTTGTTTGGACTGTCTTGCTCTGAATTTGTAAACTTATTTGGACTATCATAACTTATTTATGCCACTTGGGTCCCATAAATGTTCAAATTCAGCATTGCTGGAATATGGGTTCATCAACATTACTATGTATCTTATTTCAGGCAAGTTTAAAGGAGAACTCACCTGTGATTCGTGCTTAAGGCATAACGAGCAGTAAATAGAAGTGTCAATAAATTCTCAAGTCACTTACTATCCTTCTTTTTGTGGACTTACTTCATGTGCTCCTTATTTTTCATGAGAGCAGGTTAGTATTATTGTTGAAGCTGATCCGGAGGCTTTGCGTTATAAGCTTGTTCAAACTGCTGTTGAAGGAAGGTTCTGCGACTCTTTTATATACGTTACAGAAATATCTCTCAAAATTATTGGTCGACATATTACCTGTGATGCCCCCAAAATTAGGTATACATCGCCTATTCTGAGTTGTCAGATACATGGTACAAAATTCAAATATAACTTCATTTATACAACTATTGAACTATCGTATAGAATACGACCACAGTTAACTGTGAGTTTTAATACAAATGTATGTAACTCTTATGGTGCCTCGACCACAACCTTACAATGGTACTTTACATAAAAGTATAGTCAAAAACTGTTTTAGAAATTAAAATCTTTGGGAAGTGCTCAAGGAAACCTTCGTACATGGGAGGCCATGCGTCTAGGTTATAATAGATATCATATGTCCACAGAATTATCCTTGGTTGACCTAATAGACCCCAAAGAAAAACGAGAAGATTACTATCATCCTCTTCCCAATTGTGAGTCTTCTCTTGACATATAACTATCTCCACTGTCTCCAAGTGAATATTATATTTCAAATAAACTCCAAGATCATATAGGTAGTGCCCGTAGATATACTCAGTAAGTGGATGCGCACAACCCTGTCTTATGATAACACGAGGTTGTATGTCATTAGACATCTTGTATGATAGTGGCAAAACACCCTTCCAAAGTTGGGTTCACCTCACCCTATTTGATTCATCGAATATAACTACTAAATGATGTATAGAATACAACACACTTTTCTATACTGTTTAAGGAGAACCTCCACAGCTAGAGACCACCTTTCTATTCCCCTCCTGGTTCTAGACTTTTATCTCCGTCAGCGACCATATCCCTAAGCTCTGATAACAACTGTATTTTAGAAGAGTCAAGTAGAGCATGATATCTACTATCTTCTACGAATTAAAAGTGTAGAATAAATATTTTATCGCTGAGACTCAACTTAATAAATAATTCACATCATTGAATCACCCGTGCACTACGGCCAATGATATTCGTTAATATCACATCCATGAATTTATATTTCATCGCTGAGACTCAGCTCGATAATCAATCCATATCACTGAATTATTCATGCACTAAGACTAAGGATATTCGTTAATATCACGACCATGAATTATCCATGCACTACGGGCCAAAGATAATTGTAACAACCCGATATATTCTATATAAATAAATAAGAAATTTTGCGTATAAATTTTTTTTTTATTTTAAAGATGAGGATTTGTACAAGATATTGTGTATATGTATTTATGTGGTAAATAAAAATATATTTATTACATGAATATTTACAAATAATTTTATTTTAGAATTATTGATTATTATAAAAGTATATTCTTATAATAATTACTTTTATGGTAGAAATATTTTTATTAATTATTTTCCATGAAAATATAATCATATATTATTTAAATAATATATGGAGTGATTTTTAGAATAAATATAATAATTATTTTATTATATGAATTTTAGTACAGATTATTAAGTTAATTATTTTACCTTAATTATTAAGGTTAAATAGGAAGAATAAATCAGATATGGAATCCAAACCCTAATTTTAGATTATTGTCAAGGTATGAGAATAATAATATAATATTAATTATATTTTGAATTTTTAGTGCTATAAATATGTACTGTTTGTACGTATTAATGATGATTGGTCAATTATGGTGTTTAATTTCAAAACCCTAATATTATTTGGCTAAACCCTAATTTGAAAATCAATTGTGGGTTTAAGACGATTATTTAACTGTGTTATTTGTTTTAGGTTGTGTGTTACATAATGTTATGATAATTAAGAAACCCTAATTGTAAATTTAAAACCCTAGTTTATATTTGAATTTCTAATAATTAGAAACCCTAATTGGAAACCTAAACTAGAGATTTTGATTAGTCAGAAATTGTGTTACTGTGGATAATACGCGTATGATAGATTTTATTGCTAATTAAGGTAAACCTAATTAGTAATTAAAATTATAATGATTAGAACCCTAATTATGTTTTGGAAACCCTAATTATTTAAAAACCTTAAATTTTATTTAGTAAGTTCTACTTAAAATTTTATCGAACTTTAATCTTAATCCTTAAAACCCTAGAAATTATTTGGGATATCTTAAGGATTAAAATCTAGTGGTTAAAACCTATATTCAAGCACCATGGACAAGTATACCCTTAAAATAACAATGCAAATGACCAAATTACCCTTTATTTAAAAATGGAGTGTTCTAGAATTGCATGACTCATCACTTGTGTTTATCCCATGTGTGTAAAACCAGCCAATCCTTATCCATATTGACACATTGCATGATAGATACATTGCATCTTTGTTCTATAAATAGATTAAAGGAGAGAGAAAAATCATTTGCTAGCCATTTTTGTACACAACACCCAAGCCTTTTCTCTCAACCCAAACCCACGAAAATATAAGCTAAATCAGTTCCATAAACAAGCCCCATGATCAGCTATAACAAATCAGAAGCCTAAGATCAAGATCGATCAAAGTAAAGGTATTAAACCCTAATTCAAAATCTGTCCAAATTTCGGTTGTTAGATGTTATGTTTGAGTGTTAGAATATGTTGTTAGTAGTTTATAATGATGATCTGGGTTAATAGATGTTAGATCCATAACATCTATAGGCTCAGATTTGAGTTTTTGCAAAATCTGGAAAAACTTGGTTCTGTGGTCTGACAACGAATGTCAGTGGCCACAGATCCTTGATCGTTTATGATTTGTGTTGTTTTTAAGTTGTTACATGTAGCCTGTATTGTGTTCTGTAATCTGCAAGTGGACTCAATGTCATTTGATGTCTAGAATAGAAGTTATTTACCGTCAAAAGTAGTTGACCGACCATGACCGAGAGTTTCTGGGTAACCCAGAAACAGTCAAGAACCGGCCTGACAAGCTTCTAAGCCGGTCAGATCTTTTAGTGTATTTATGTTTTGTTGTTTGTGTTGTATCTAGTCTATAGCTTGATATTTTTACTACATTTTCATGCCTTATAATATCCTAAGAATCATATGGAGGAGAATCAGTGGCTGGTCAAAGCAGGCCAGATGATCACGAAACCCAGAAACTCAAGAACGTGATCTCTGACAGGGTTTGACCAGCATGGATCTTGTTATTTGGTTGTTGTTTTGTTGTTTTTATGTAATGAATCTCTTCCTTGTTATGTTGGCTACATACTCCATGTTTTAAAGGACAAAAACATTACAAGATCAACAAGTTGTGGAAGCCCAAAACGAGCCAGTCGAACTGTTCTTCATTTCTGGGTAACCCAAAAAATGAAGAACAGCTCTGACAGCTTGTTCAAGGCTCCAGATCTCGTTAGTTAAGCATGTTTTGATGATGTTATCTGTTGGATCGTGTAGCCTTGTACTTGTACTACATTATCTGACCATCAACATGTCCAGAAACAAATTTAGTAGCGTTTAATCAATGGTCAAAGTGGTACCCACGAAACTGCCTTATGAATGCTCAAGAACATGAAGAACACCTATAGCGGCAGTTTTGTCACTATAGGTGACCTTTAGCGACAGAAAGTATTTTATTTTTCGGAAATTAATTAATACATAGAAAAAAAATAGTTTTTAATTATTAAAAATATAAAATAAATTATTAAAAATTATTTTAAATTCTAAAAATTAGTTTTTAATTATTTTAAATATATTTCATAAATATTTAATATTTTTGGAATATTAAAAGTATTTAATTTATTTAATTATAATATAAAATAAATTATTTAAAAATGATTTTAATATTTGAAAAATCATTTAAAATTATATTATGATATAAGAAAATATTTTAAGTTATTTTTAATGACTTTTAATATTTTGTGATAAATTTCATTAATAAATTAATATTAATGATAATTAAGTTATTTACTAAATGAATTAAATAAATTAATTAAAAAGGATTTTATTATATTAAAAATCTTTTTAAATAATAATAAGGTATTTAAAAATATTTTAAGTTATAAAATCTAAATTTTAATATTTAAAGATAAATTTCATTAATTAATTATTATTAATGATATTAAAGTTATTTAATAATTATATTAAATAATTTAGTTTAAAAATGATTTTAATATTATAATAATCATTTTAAATGAAAATAAAGTGTTTAAAGATATTTTAAATTATAAAACATAACCTTTAATATTTAAAGGATAATTTCATTAATAATTTAATATTAATAATTATTAATTTATTATTAATGATATTAAATTTATTTAATAATTATATTAAATAAATAGTTTATAAATGGTTTTATTTACTTAAAAATCATTTAAAAGGGATATAAATGAATTAAAAATATTTTAAGTTATACTTAATGACTTTTAATATTTTGATAAATAAAACATTAATATTTTAATATTAATGATAATTATTTAAAAATGATTTTAAATATTTTAAAAATCATTTAAGGGTAATATTAATACTTTAAAAGTATTTTAAGTTATTATAAATAACTTTAAACATTTTGGAAATGATTTCATTAATAGTTTAATATTAATGATAATTGAATTATGTAATATTTAAATCATTTAATAATGATTCCAATGTTTGAAAATTTATGATAAATTATAATAAATGTTTTAAAATTATTATAAGTCATTTAAAAATAGTGTGATTGATATTAACTTACAGAATAGAGTCTTAGACTCGATAATTACCCGATAAAACTGTCGGTACACTGACATGTTTCAGAAATTGATCTGGACTTAGATAAATGGATTAGATATAAGTGATTATTTGTGATTCAATGGTTATTAAACGTATGTGCCAATGTGATTAGGGTATGTGCTGACTCCATTAAGCAGTGTTATGTGTTATAGTATGTTATTCTAATCGAACGAACGATCTTATTAATGATAGGTCGTGAGATAAGTGATAAACCTTAATTACAAATTGTAAGCAGCGCATCAGACAAGTATCTAACCTTTGCATTTTCTTTATGCAGTGGACATGAGTAAGAATTTTTCTCAACTACATTATTAATGTACAGATTATTAACCTTATATTATATACGCCCATTGATTATCAACATGTAAGTATATGATAATTCAGATATATATTCTGTTCGTTAATTTTGATAAATAGTTATACAAGTGTCCCCACTTGGATAATCATTGTATTTAATCACATGTTGATATACCTTTGTCAATTACCCGTATACATATATGTTGAATTATAAATTATTGTTGAACAAGATAAAACCTTTGATTTGGAACCCAGACAAGTATGAACATCCCTACACGGGAAAACTTTTATGCGCCCAAGGCGGACAGAGTGAATAATACCCTCGTTCTTACATGTAGTATTGATCAATGCAGGGCATAACGGGTTGATCACCCCCCGTGCCCGTAAGTTATGATGGTTTGCAGATGAATTTCTGTTTAACCTATTTGAAAATTAAAAACAATATTCATAGTATGTCATATAAACCCTATTTATAGTCAGTACGTAGTTTCAAAGATTTGGTATAGAATTGATATATTATTATCATTGGTACAGATTACTTCACAACTATTGAATCGTTGTAGAAGGATATTATAAAGAAAATATTTAAACTATTTCAGCTTATATATATAATTGTTATTACTTGCTGAGCCCTCAATTGCTTATCCTTGCTTAATTTAAATGTTTTCAGCTAATTATGAAGAACCAGAGAGCTCATACAGAAACAAAGGAAAAAAAAGCTAACAAAATAAGATTTGTGGTAGTTTATGTAATAGTTTGATATTATTAAGACAAGCATGACATATATTATCTATCATGGGTTGTAATGAATGTATTAAAGGTTACGTACTTGGGAGCTAGACTCTGATAATTATGTAAATTAAGTTTGACTTTTATATTATTGTTATTATTATTAGTATTATTCTGCTCATAGAAATGGTATCGTAAAGCACCGAGTTCGGGTTTCAAGTACCCGAGTTTGGGGGCCTTACAATAATCGTGCTTTCATCAACGGTCATGATCATGTCATAAAACAATTCATCTTTTCACCCTTGGCCGAAGAGAATCCATAGCCATAATCATACCAAAAACTGTCCATCAATGCACTACGGGCCAATGAGGACTTTTTCCACATCATTTGTAATATTATGATCATGATTATACTGAATAATCCCTATTCATAATCATACCAAGTCCATCTATGTACTACGGCCAAAGATGACTTTCAACACAATATAAGCATGAGGATGATGACAATGATATAAGAATCAACCAAATGAGATAAAGGATAAATATTAAACATTTATAATACAACTTATCCAGTGTTCAATAATAACCAAATGTTATCAATCACTTAATAATCTCATAATCTAATATCATTAATATTATAACAATATTTTAATCATTTCTTAAACTTATAAATAATTTATTTCAATTGTTTACACTTTATCAAATAATGCATTTAATCATTCAAAAATGCCATACTCATAAGATTTCATCATCAATGATCAAATCCCTCATCAAAAATCTGCATATACCCTATATAGGATTCTCAAGCCATAAAATCCTATTTTCCAATTTTATTACTTCACATAACATATTTAATTCATTTACTCATAACTAGTTCATTTTCATGAAAAATAACAAATCAGTCCCAAAAATATTTCTTTTTTTGGATTTAGCAGAATATAGTCCCATCTTGAACATATATTACGGATTTCGATAATTTTTTGATAATTCGGTTATTTGTAACAATTCGGTTATATCTGAATTATATTACGGGTTTCGGTTAGTTTATACAGGTTTTATTTTTACTCTATTCGGTTTAACCGAACAAATCTTTATTCTACTAATACTATTCTACTTAAAATAATAATATGAATCGAATGACAAGAGCCCATCAGCCCACTACAGTAGCCCAAACACAGAGGCCATTCTCATTCTGAAGTCTGAACTCTAAAGTGAGAAGTCGTAACTCTAAATCTCATTCTCATTCTCTCAAATTCCCAAACACAGACACACAGTCTACACAGAGGCCAGATCTCAAACCCTCAATTCTTAATCTCTCATCTTAAATCAAGATCTCGAACTCTCAATCTCCCTTCGACCGAGTGCCGACGGCATCACCTCCCTCGACCCTCATCGCCTTCGGTGGCTCTTCATCGGTCATCATCTCGGCCGACGACATCGTCTCCCTCGACCGGTCGACCCTCATCGCATCGAATTTTGAAAGTAAGTTCTTATGAGAATTTTAGACATTTTTGATGATGATGTAACCGATTAAATATGACAAGCGATTGGCTACGTTGGTCGAGATACGTACTGAAAGTAGTATGCGCAAAAGTCAATCATGTTTAATGATAAAGCATATACTTTATAACAATCTTATTCATTTATTAATAAAAAGTATTAATTTATTAAAGGCTTTTAATTATCTACATGATACTGTTTTATAATATGTGATAAACCTATAGTTTTAAGCAATGCTTTTAGAATAATGATGATGATCATTCTAATGAGATCTAAATTCTTAGAAAGCTTAAAACTAAAATAGTTCCCAATCGTTGGATTACTAAATTGGGGATTAGTGAATCTGAATAGATTGGTACATACGTTGTTTGCTCATTGGATGAGGATGATTGATCTCATGATCATTTGTGTGGAGACAATAAAGAAAGTATGTAAGTGCTTATTAGAGAATAAGTTCACTGAACGTGGCTCACTAAGGAATACCTAATGGAGTTTTACTTGCCTGTCAATAGGAATTCATGTAGTGATAGTAGTACAAGTGATCCTTAGACTTGAGATCATCATAGTATCTTATGTATGATGAATTATACTTTGACTTATTCCTTAAGACCCTTAGGCTATATCAAAGGGTATGCTTAGGTATAATAAGTTGTACATAGAGATAATGTATGATCAATAAAGAATCTACCGCTTCTAGTAAAAGAAGAGAAATGTCCTATGTGATTCGATAAATGACAACCCAGTAGTCCTTGGCCAAGGCAGAATAAAATTAGAAAGGAGTTTCTAATTTGAATTATTTGGTGTTGTGCATTTAAGAGTCGAAATACATATAATTAAATAAAATAAGACTTGATAGTAATTCCATGTCTTATATTTAATTGGGACATTGTATGGTGGAAGGATTGAATTGTACGGTAACTATTTACTCAAATGTTCTTTTATGATTAATGTTGAAATTTATATTATCTAGAAAATCGTTAATCGCTAGGGAGGCTTATCCCTATTGTAGAATAAATATTATTTATTTAAATAAATTAATAGTTTAATTTATTTATTTAAATAAGATTAGAATTGTTCTAATTGATTTATTCACAATCGATTTAATATGGAGAACCTAAAGGGTCACACCATAAAAAGAAGAATAATTATTTAAGAAGTTAATGGCATAATCATAATAATAAGTTAAGTATATTTAATTTAAACTATGGTGATAGAATAAATTAAATAGCTTAATATTTATTATTTAATATTTTGGAAATATTAAATATAAATTAATAAGAGAAGTCTTATTATTATTATTACTATTATTATTATTTAATTCCTAAAGGAGTTTGAGAATTAATTAATAAAAGTACTCTCATATATCCTTATAAGATTAGGAGGCTAATTAATTAAAAAAATTTAATTAATTATTTCTAATAAGATTGGGAGCATAATTAATTAAATGAGTTTAATTAATTAAAATAAAACTCAATTCCTTAATTGTTAAGGAGGGTTTCCCACATCTATAATGGGTGTGGAGTTGTTGTTGACTTTTTCACAACAGACGTGATTCCAATTGTTGGAGAGTACACATTTTCTATGAGAGATAGAAAAACTAGGGTTTTGCCAAATACCCATCTTCTTGAATCTTTATTCTTTCTTGGTGGATCACCTCTAGAGACCAAATACTTGGGTGGCTAACGTTGATCAAAGAAAGGAACCAAACCCGGTGGATTCAAGTTGAACGCAAAAAGGATCGGAGGTGAACTTGTACCTGAGGAAGCTCGAATCTTCAAGGGTATGATTCTTGTTCTTAATATCTTTTTGTTTAATTAATAATTGTGTATAAAGGATGATCCGAGTATATGGTTTGTAAAAAAATTTATACTCTGATTTTTACACGTTTGCGCTAATTTTGTGCAATTTGATTGTGTTCATGAATATTACAAACCTAACATTGGCATCAGAGCCAAACCTTTATGCGAATTATTAATTATTTTAATTTGATATGTAAATTGATATGTGTTTAGAACAATTTAATTGGGCATAATTTTGTTATATAAAACTTTAAAAAAAATATTGTGACGCCTGTTTTACAGTATTCGGTATTGTGATATATCATGGTACGGTTAATTTGATAAATGAGCATCTATATAATAAAATAGAACTCAATTTGAATTCTATAATTTGACAAAGCACAACAACGTCTCAGATTCATTCTAACTTAATCTAAAGGCTCACATTTCATCTCACACAAATAAAATCTCGCCCAAATTTCCTCCTTCACTTTCTCTCTCTTTTTCTCTTTCTCTTTCTCTCTCCTCTACTCCTTCCCACTTTCTCTCTACTCTTTCCTCCGTCTTCTCTCTTTCTCTTTACTCCTAATCCTCTCCTCCCTTTCTTTCTCTATCCTCTCTCATCTTTCTCTCCCTCTCCTCTGCCGTTTCTCTTCTCCTCTTTCTCCATTTACTTAATTAATTAGTATTTTAATATTTTATTTTAAATTATAATAATTTTTGAAGTATGCATACATTTGAAATATATAATACATAAAAAATATCAATGGTAAAAAAACAATTACAAAATCAAAAAATTAATTTATCAAAAACAACAAATATTAATAATAATTACTACTACTACTATAATAATAATAATAATAATACTAATAATTACTATAATAATAATAATAATAATAATAATAATAATAATAATAATAATAATAATAATAACTACTACTTCTATAATAATAATAATAATTACCACTACTACTATAATAATAATAATTACTACTATAATAATAATAATAATAATTACTACAACTATAATAATAATAATAATAGTAATAATTAATACTACTATAATACTAATAATAATAATAATTACTACTACTACTATAATAATAATAATAATAATAATTACTACTATAATAATAATAATTACCACTACTATAATAATAATAATAATAATTATTATTATTATAACATTAATAATAATAATACTAATAATTATAATAATAATAATAATTATTATTATTATTATAGTACTAATAATAATTATTATTATAATAATACTAATAATTATTATTATTATTTAAATAATAGTAATAATAATTACTACAACTATAATAATAATAATAAATATCTATATAATAAAACAGAACCCATTTTGAATCTTTCATTTGACAAAGCACAATGACGGTTCAGATTTATTCTAACTTAATTTTTTCAACTTAATCTAAAGGCTCATATTTCTTCCCGCCCAAATCAAATTCAGTGATACACCATACTCTCTCTCATGTTCACACACAAAATCTTTCTCTCTCCTCTCTTCTTCACACACACACACAAAAATAAATAATAATAGTACTAAAAATAAATCTATATAATAAAACAGAACTCATTTTGAATCTTTCATTTGACAAAGCACAAGAACGGTTCAGATTCAGTCTAACTTAATTTTTCCAACTTAATCTAAAGGCTCATATTTCTTTCCGCCCAAATCAAATTCACTCATACATCATACTCTCTCTCATGTTCACACACAAAATCTTTCTCTCTTCTCTTCTTCACACACACACAAAAACAAATAATAATAATACTAAAAATAAATATAATAATAATAATAATAATAGTACTAATAATAATTATAATAGTACTAATAATAGTAATAATAATAATTATTATTATTATTATAATAGTAATAGTAATAGTAATAGTAATAGTAATAGTAATAGTAATAGTAATAGAAATAATAATAATAATAATAATAATAATAATAATAATAATAATAATAATAATAATAAAGATTCTGATTCATTCTAATTGATTTGAGCGGAAAAGTACAAGTACGGTTCAGATTCATTCTAATTTTAATTCAAAATAATAATAATTATAATATAATAATATTATTATTATAATAGTAATAATAATAATAATAGTAATAAAGTAATAATAATTATAATAAAATTAATATTAATATTAATATTAATAATTATAATTATAATTATAATTATAATTATAATAATAATAATAATAGTAATAATAATAACAACAAAAACAACAACAACAACAACAACAACAATAACAATAATAATAACAATAATAATTATTATTGTGGTGGTGTGGTGAATTATGATAATTTTTATTGATAATTGTAAGTTTTGTAGACAAGTTTAATTTTTTCTGGATATCTATTTTTAAAGGAAAATTAATTATTGTGGTAGTGTGGTAAATTATGATAATTATTATGTCTGATTTTAAGTTGCAAAGAGTCTTTAGGTAATAAAGTATTTTTCGAATTTTAATATAATTTTTCGTTACGCCGTGCCTTCAGGCACGGGCAATTACTAGTATCTAATAAAGGAGATTATTACTGAAGTATGTTGCACATGCCTTTTGAAATTTCGTGAGCCACGTGTATCACGGAAGTCTGTTGCAATCTATATAATGTTCAATATAGATTATTACTAGATACAAACCCGCGCGTTACGGCGGGATTATTTAATTTTTTTAATACCTTATCCTGGTCTTGCATAACCATCTGTATACAGAATAGACAATAAAATTATTCCATAAAGACAACTTCTATAGAAATCAATTATCAAATTCCAACTCAAGCTCAAGTGCATTTGCAAGTTAAAAGCAAAAATTTCAACTTATTTGAACAGTCAACACGAGTTTATTTTGAATAATTGAATAAAATAATTGATACAGTTTCACTATAATTTTCTTGTATAATCCATATACATGAAACAAAAAACAAATATTTCCAACAACAAAAAAAAGGGAAAAGGAAAGAATCTGCGATTTAAATACTCACAATTCCTGCAACATACAAGTGATGTTGTAAAAATTAGCAGGTGGGAATTTATAAACAGAATGCGTCAATAATCAGAGATTCCAGAGGGGTATAAGCCATATTCGCTGGTTGGTTGGCTAACCTCACTGCTAGCATACTCCTGGCTTGACAATGCCATCTTCCTGAATTTCTTCATGTCCTCATTATATTGTACGGTGTCATAATCTGAACTTTCATGAGAACTATAGATTATGATGTGTCCAGACAAAGACATGTCTCCTTCAAGAGCGCGAATGACCTACTCAAATTTTAGTAATTAGTTATTTGTTTAAGCTTACAATATAGAATTCATATCCCGACTCTTGGAAACTAACAATCAAACAAACTAATAGCTCACGGAAGAGGGAATCTAGGCGGGTGCAATTACTTTACTCACCCAGTCAACCAAACTATCATCCGTTTAAGTCTGAGATGTATCAATAGGTCGACGTCCAGTTACCAACTCTAGAAGCATGACCCCAAAAGAGAAAACATCGGCTTGCCTTATTGCCATATTTCGATATGCTACAGAAACTATTTATACATGCATGCTTACAAACTTATCTGCCAAGACATTAACCATTCTCCTCACCATTAGCCAACATTAAACATGCATTGTTAATGACTATAACTAATACAGATAACTACAAAGGATGTTTTTTTATATTATTTCTTTACATAAACCAACATATCTTCATTTCAAGTTTAAGTAGCAAAAAATTACTAAATCATAAAATAAACTAAGCATACCATTTTTCTTTTTCCAAAATCTCTCTAATTGGGCGATGTGCAGCAGTTACACATAGATTCTGCAACAGGAGAAGAGAAGATGTAAGAAGCCACAATCCTCGAGAACACATACCATACTAAGAGTAGTGATTGTATATTTGTATACAATACAAATAACAAAAAGACAACCTTAAGGTCGCTTCCAGAATATCCATCAGTCATGCTTGCAACTGGCAACTGAATCCAAATCAACATCTGCAGACAAGTCCTCTTTTGCTAGTATCACTTTTTGAATTTTTTCTCTGTTAGGAGCATCTGACAAATTAACCATTAACCTGCAAAAGAATATGCATTACAGAAGTGCTAAATATGAAATATTTTAATACATATTCAGAAGCTAGGTACCTGAAGGTGGCATACATATGAAAACATGAATAAGATTTAACTAAATATTCAAAAACAACCATTGTGAAGGCAATAAAAAACCAATCATGTAAAGCACAAAATCAAAATATCCCTAAGAAATGGAAAGAGTTTAACCTAAAATAGTTATCCAAACACAATTTCTACAAACTAATGCAACAAAATTTTGATTTTTCCAAGTTAAATTTTGTACGCTAAGGTGGATAGAATTGCCAAAGAGTTTGATGAATTCCCAAAGAGTTTGTGCTTCAGATTTTGTAGAGGGTGAGGTCTTCATGGATTGAGAGTTTGCATGTTTACTGTAGAAGTCGAGTCCAAAAGAGAGTGAATCTTGATGAGGACATCCTGACAGGCTCAAAAGAGGGTGAGGTATAGATGGAAAAATTGTATCATTTTGAAAGGACATCCTGACAGGCTCAAAAGACGTGACAGGCATAATCTGCTCAGATTCCAAAAATAGTGATAAAAAACTCTTTAAAGCATAGCCATTGCCTTTAAAGCACCAATCACTATCACTACCAGTAGTGATACACACCCTCAAATACTTGTATCATCATTTCACTGCAAGCATTTAAAAGCATATAATTAGGCAAAAGCATGTAATGACACCAAGAAAGAAAAATGTGATAATAAAACTCTTACCAAATTAACTAATATCCATTATCAATAAGACAATCATTAAGCTTTTCAACAACATTGTTGCAACGCCATGGAGTCATTGGCTCATCGCAGATACCAAAAATCAAGGCATTGGTGGTATTCTTAACAATGATACCTATAAGACCTTGAAACCAAAGTTAAAAAAGGGTTAAAGGCAACCATTAAGAGGGTCACATCCTGAATGACATGACATATAGCAACTACTCACATCCGAATTAGACTAACATGTGCATGAAAGTGTTCCGCTTTGGAAAAAATAATTAACATGCACAAAAAAGTGTTCTGCTTTGAGTTGTCCGTGCCTGAAACTATATCTCATTCTTGCAAATCAGATAATCAAAAAGGGAAAAAAGTGACATGTTCAGAGGACATACATGTCACACATAATATATTACACGATATGACAACAATAGATTAGCATTTTAAGGAAATTCCATGAATAAAAATCAGCAAACCAACATAAGGAAGTTTCATCCAAATTAAATCCAAAAAATCCAAATTAAAAATTCAAAGATGATTATACTAAATGTATTTAGAAGTTACTAATATTTAAAACAACCAAGTTACGTAGTAAAATGAGATAATGAATGAAATTAATTTGAAGCAGTAAAGTTGTCATCTTTCTCGATTTTGATCTTCTTTTGCATTTTGTTGGTTGACATTTCAACATCAGTTGACTGAGATTTTTATACATCATCATCGCTGATTGAATGTATATGCCTTTTTCTTATAGGTGTGACACAGTTGACAACATCGAGCATGTCAAGTGTATAATTACCTTGAGGTTATCATAATGATTTCAAAAGAGGTATACTTAGTTTTTTCTTTTCTTGCTTCTGATATCAATATTTAGAATTCAAGCCAAAATACGTAATAGAGTGGTGAAAAGTTTTCCTCTGGCCTTTGAGACTATCATATATTCCTATGCTTGACTGCCATTAACTTGAAGGCGATTTTATTCCGTACTCTGTCATTGGTATAGAATTTCTCATAATTTAGATGGTTAATGATAGTTCAGCAGCGCTGGAATCAATTGATAATTAAGAGTCTATGCATAAACATTCGCATGACTAAGTTTGTGTACATAATTTGCTAGTTGTTTTCCTAGTTAGGTATGTATCACTTATGAAATAATTGATAATTCTGAATCCATGGGCTGAACTCGTCTCTATTGCTGCTGCAGGTGTAATGGGAAATATCTGTTTATTTAGGTTGAGTGTGACGTATGAGTTGCAGTTCGTTGAGTTATTTCAAAAGTTTGTTAGGGCCTTTGTGCTTATACATGTTTGTTTTCTAGATAAGACCATTAATATTAGAGGTGGAATCTATACCAGATCCTCAATATGATACTCAGAGAGAGAGGTATTGCTTTCTTGCACATGCTCTTTTTAGTCATTTTAGTATACAAGATACACGTCATTTCTTTAGACTTGGCAAAAATGCTGCAAGTTAATTTAGTTTTGTAATGCAAAGTTACAAGAGATAGTGTGGTAATTCTTTCAAGACCAATCTTCTAAACTTTTGACATGTACGATCTGTTTCAAGAGTGGAAACAACTCTATATTAAGCTCTAGCCTATGGGTCTGATAAATAAGTTTGGAAATGCCCATATTGATTGTTTTGGCGAAGGGATTAAATGTTTTTTACTTCACTATACTTTAGATCAACATACAAACTGCCTAACTATATTTTTTTATTACAGTCAACTAACTAAACTTTTATTTTCTTACAAAAATTTGAATTTCCGTCTTGATCGTTAAAGTTTATAACAGAAGTTTGGCAAGGCAGTGTCAGGTATATACATAATCCTAACTGGAATGTTTTTTAAATAGGTTTTTACACGTCATTCATAACCCACACACAAAAACAAATTTAACAATACTTAAAAACAAACTGTTTAGGAAATAATTTAATTAAATTACAAACTATGAAGATGATAAAAAGGATAACATTCAAAATTCAGGATTCTTCTAATACTTAATAACATAACATATGCTATATAAATCAATCCTGACAAAATCAAGGTATAAGATATGGAATGGAAAACATACCTTTTCATGAATATAGACATTAGTCATAAAATATATCAGAACATAAATCACAATAATAAATTCAGCAGATTTATTTGGTGGTTACTGTGACACCCCCAAATTCAGGTACTTCGATTCCAGGGGATTTGGTGTTCACTGTACAAATATCATCTATCTATCTACCCATAATAAATTCAAACCATGCAATAGATAAAAATAAAATCTTCCCTTTAAAGGGTTACAACATCTGAATCATAAACATAATCTCAGGTTAAACTAACCTTAAACATCTGTGCGGAAATATAAATAATAAGTCTTAAACAACAATCATTAACTCATGTCTAATATAAATACATCATCAAACAAATAACAAGTCTTCATCATTTGCTAACTTTTCCATTGCCTTTACTAGTGGAAGGTTCATCGGTTCTTTTGTTCTTAACTGTAATGTTATTATTAAGCAAGAGTGAGCACTATTGCCCACAAGTATAACAATGAAATAACAGTATAATAACATGCGAGTAAATCAAAGAAATCTGAATAAAAGCTCAACTTTTGAATCAAGAATGAATAACAAGAATCAAAAGAATTCTAAGGGTCATAAGACCTTGAACTATGTCCTAGATTATCAAGGGTTATACTTAAAACCTTTAACAGTCATAAGACTATGGACCTTTCTACTCGTACTTAGGGGGATCAGCCCTTAGTACCATATTGTGCACAATATCTTAACGCTAACGCATAAGTAAATCCCTTTGCAGGGTTGTTCATCTCAGTTTGACATTCGAGTCCACACCAAAGGAAGTTTGGTTTGGATAATTCATCAAGGGTTCTGAAATTTAGAACGCTCATCAACTATGGACTAGTCGAATCAATAAGGGGTCGCTAGTCTAATAAGGTTCAATAATAATGATATTCAAATTGAATAATAATATCAGGAAGTATACAATAGGACAATTATTGTATAACTGAATCATGCTTTGAAAAGATAATCAATCTTTAATATAACATTTAAACATGAATAATAGTAATGATAATTTACTCGAGGTAAATAATAAACTTGAACAACAATGACAAGTAGGGTTAGGAAACTTGCCTCGTGCGTAGATTACACTTTAACTAAGCATGTTCTTTGAATTTAATCCTACATATCATTCACATTTACAATATCAGTTAATTATCACTTTAACTAATCATCATAAACCCATTCTTTTATCTAAACTTTGGTTATGACTACACTTAGTCAAATATCACACTTATTGTCATATAATAACACTTCATGAATAATAAGCTACTTATGAAATCAATAATTCAATTCACATGTAATTATGTTATTTACATGTTAAGTATTTATTTTAACATCTCATTATACTTATAACATATTTTTATGTTCATTACATTAAGTTAACATCACATTCATGAACTTTAACACTTTAAAATTACATTTCTGGACCATTCTGCAAAGTGGCGCTGTGGCGCCACGTTTATACTAGGTCTTGGCGCTGCTGCACCGTGGCGCTGCGGCCGGACACTTGGCGCTGCGGCGCGGGACTTAAGGTGCTGGACTGGCGCCGCGGCGCGGCGAGCCAGAAACTGTTCTACAATTCGCGAAAATTGCAGAACACAGCCCAAAATTTCCAATTAAATTACTACTACACGAAATTAATAATATACACATGTTACAATTCATGCATAAACATAACCCAACATTTATAGAATGGTTTTAACCCATTAAAACACATAATCACAGAGTTAAAATCTATAATTTCTCTTACTTTGATGTTCTTGAAGGTTTTATAAATAAAACATGAAAATTGATACTACGAATTCGTTATAACACCGAATCCGTTCGTTTAAAGTTTGGTCTCTTCGTATCAACGTGTATAATAATATACGAGTGTAAAATTTAGAGATAATATACGATCAATACATAAAATATCACGTATAAGGCCATAAGGCCAAACCCATACTCTGTAAATTTTTGAAATCGCAATTCATAGTATTATGAAACTGATGACATGATAATTCACATAATATATATATAATCAAATACGATTTGATACATCTTAACCCATATATAAACTCATAATCAAACCCTTTCTCAATTACAGAGATTTTACAAAATGTATGAAAGTCATTTTTATAAAAACTAATGACGTGTATTAGAAATTGGGTTTGGAGAAATTACTCAAAGCGTAGAGTGTAATGTAGGAGATGAATTTTTACTTTTCTCAAACTCCTCTTCAATCACACACTCAAAATTCTGAACTTTTCTCTGTGAATTCTCTCTGTTATAGTTTATAGACTTAGCAAATATAATAAAAGGAGAATACGTAGAATATCAACTGAGCCTTTATGCGCATAGTTGAGGTCAGTTGCTCCATACGTGGTTTAACTGCCCTCAACTCCCCTTAAGGTCTCATTTGGCTAGCCTTAAAGGTTTATACCCAATTAATTTAATAAACTCATTTATCATATATTTTAAATCATGTCACACCCACTTGCACAATAAATCAAATATCTTATTTAATTTACTTTAAATAAAATATAATAATTTCTCATAAATTCACATAATTAAATTTCTCATTAATAAATAATGTCAAATTATTAAATCTCTAATTAATAATTAAATTAATTAAATAACATCATGCTTAATTAAATATTTCATTTAATTCAATAAGCTCACATAATTACATATTTGAATAATAATTATTCTCTACATTAATTTAATAAATGTAACACATATAATTAAATTAATCTACCACAATTGCATCAATTAACTATTTAATCTAATAATTAAATCATCAAAAAATATTTATTTAATTCAATAAATATTAAAATTAATTACTAAATTCTCGTTCGTCGCATCTTTTTCCCCTTAAAAGGATTTTGTCCCCAGAATCACGACTCAATAAATTTCGACCCGTTACATTTCCCCCCCCTTAAAAAGATTCTGTCCCCAGAATCGCTTACACATAATTAAGTAAATAAATGAGGGTAGTTCTTCATCATATTCTCTTTGAGTTCCCATGTAGCTTCTTCAGCGTTGTGGTTCCTCCAAATTACCTTAACAGAAGGTATAACTTTATTTTTGAGAACTTGTTCTTTTCGGTCGACAATTTGGACAGGAATTTCTTCGTAAAAAAAGTATTTCTCAAAATGTAGGTGTTCGTATTCAATTACATGCTTGTAATGAGCTTTGTAGGGTCGTAACACAGAAACATGGAAGACGTTGTGGACATTCTAGAGTGCTGGAGGTAAGGTTACCTCGTACGCAACTTCTCCGATTCTTCTCAGTACTTCAAAGGGTCCAATAAATCTTGGGCTCAATTTTCCTTTCTTTCCGAACCTGATCTTCCCTTTCCAGGGAGAGACCTTCAAGAAAACATAACTACCTGATTCAAACTCGATATTTTTACGATGTGCATTAGAGTAATTCTTCTATCGATCTTGAGCTGCTACCAGTCGTGCTCGGTTCACTTTGACTATTTCTGTCATCTGCTGTACCAATTCTGGCCCTAGCAATTGTCTTTCACCAACTTCATCCCAGTAAAGCGGAGTTCTGCACTTTTTGCCGTATAACGCTTCGTAAGGCGGCATGCCAATACTAGCATGGTAATTGTTGTTGTAGCTCAACTCTACTAACGATAGGTGATCATCCCAATTTCCTTTAAAGTCCATCACACAGGCTCTTAGCATATCTTCTAATGTTTGAATCGTTCTTTCACTCTGTCCGTCAGTTTGAGGGTGGTAAGCTGTACTCATTTGAAATTGCGTACCCATGCATTCCTGAAGACGTTTTCAAAAATTTGATGTGAAGCGCGGATCCCTATCTAAAATAATTGACACCGGTACTCCGTGCCTTGAAACAATCTCTTTTACGTATAACCTTGCCAATTGATCTAAATTGAATATGATTTTGATCGAAAGGAAGTGTACAGATTTCGTCAGTTGGTCAACGATAACCCATACTTCGTCGTAGCCTTTCTGAGTCGTCGAAAGGCCAACCACGAAGTCCATTGTAATATATTCCCATTTCCATTCTGGGATCTCTAACGGTTGTAACAATCCACTTGGTCTCTGATGTTCCGCTTTCACTTTCTGACAGGTCAGACACTTGGCAACACATTCTGCAACATCATGTTTCAAATTCGACCACCAGAAATGTTGTCGAAGATCTTGATACATCTTGGTACTACCAGGGTAAATCGAATATTGTGAACTATAAGCCTCGCTCAAAATTTCTTCCTTAATCTCTTGTACTGGTGGTACCCAAATTCTACTTTTAAATCTCAGTATTCCTTCCTTATCCATCTTAAATCTTGGTTCGGTTCCTTCAGATATCTTCTTTGTCACCTTTTTGCATTCATCATCCTGAAGCTGAGCCTCCTTCACTTTATCTAGTAGAGTTGTACCAGATTGCATCTGAAATAGCTTCTCATCAATTTTCATAGGATACTTCACCTCTAACTCTAGTTTCTCCATTTCTGAAATTAGCTCCTCCTGAACAGTTAACATCATCAATTTCTCACGACCCTTTCTACTTAAGGCGTCGGTAACTATATTTGCTTTACCCGGATGGTATAAAATCTCACAGTCGTAATCTTTAATTAATTCCAACCATCTTCTTTGACACATATTCAAATCCTTCTGCGTGAAAATATATTTCAGACTCTTGTGGTCTGTATATATTTCACACTTCTCCCCGTAGAGGTAGTACCTCCAAATTTTCAAAGCAAAAACAACAACGGCTAACTTCAAGTCGTGGGTCGGATATCCCTTCTCATAATCTTTCAAATGGCATGATGCAAATGCAATGAATTTGCCGTTTTGCATCAGCATGTTGCCTCTTTTATAGTTCTTATAAAAGAGCTCTAACTCATGCAAGTATACACGGGTCAACAAGTAATACAGAGTAAGTACAGTATCGATCCCACAGAGAAAGTTGTTAACCTTAGACTACTATGCATTAATTAACTCACTATATTTATATGCTAAGACTATTGACTCAATTGTTGATTTAAATCATTTATAATTACCAACTAAAAATAAGAATATAAACGAATTAAATATGATATGGAAACAATGGGATCCTAACTTCATTCAATATTTCCTTCAATCACCATATTTCATGCAAAAAGTGTTCACATATCACAGGATAATAGCCAAGGGCACAAAAGCGAGTTATAACTATTTTCCAATGCACTAAAACCAACTCACATATCATCTACTGATGTTAGAATCTATGTGATCAACAATACCATCACAATTACCATATTCCTATGCGTAATTGCAATCCTATTGACTTTAAACACAACCCTTATTCTAGTTCATACGGCAAAACAGTATATTCCTACCTGTTTCACAAAATATGCAATCCCCATATTCGCATGCTATCATGATTTCATCCATATTCATATGTTCATTTCCAATTCCATACAAATACTAACATCAAGATTATCAGTCATTCATACATACAAACCAACCATGATAGATAATTCATATGATATACAAATCAAATCTAACATTTAGATGTGCAACCAAACGACATATTAAAATCCGTTAGGATCCCATAATGGAGTTAAATTCATGGCGGAACCAAAAACCATTATGGGATCAAGACTAAACATGATTAATAATCAAGCAAATGAGATTAAGAGAGAAAGAACAATCAAACCCAAACGCTGAATAGTAATCAATGATTAACTATGAAAACCCCAAAGAATTCCATTAACAATAATTAAAATCCACAATGGTTAAGAACTCCAAGAAGAAGAAAATAAGACGTTGTGGCTTCGTTCTCCGTTGGACTCTCTCCTAAGGTGTAAACCCTAATTGCTACTATGAAAGTTACGTAATAAAAGTCAAGTCCCCCTCTGACATATGTTAGAATCGCTTTATACCAATTACACATCATCACATTGCTTAATTAAAAATAAAACAAATTACAGCATCAGCATCGCGCGTGGCTCTAGTGTACTTGCAGTAAGCTCAGTTTCCCTAGACGTCTTATCGCGCGGTCGCGCGCTTCTGCCTCGCGGGCGCGCGGTAATGCCTCGCGGGTGCGTGACTTGCAGAAGGTTCCCTATGTAAATCCCTGCTTTCGCGCGGGCACGCGAGTCTTCTCTTGTTATGTCGCGCGGCTTGTGTTCTGCAGTTCCTGAGTCTGATTTTTGGTCTGCTGCTGCTGCTACTTGTTTATTCTTTCTTAATCCCTCTTTTTTGCTTGATTTCCATGCCTTATTGTACCCCCATGCCATGCACATCCTCACCTTGCGACTAGCCTTCACGCATCCACTCACCGATACCTCAATTCCCACCAAAATGACGCCAATTCCTGCACTTATTCACCAAAAGGAGTTTAAATACATGCAATGCAAAATAACATGAAATGCAACTAAAACACAATGAAATGTGCTCAAGGTGGGCACAATTCGTATGGATCGGTATACAATAAGTGAGTAAAAATATCACTTATCAAATACCCCCAAACTTGAACTGTTGTTTGCCCGTAAGCAATGCATATGAATGAACACTGAAAATGTAACTATTAAACTATGCAACTACTCTCTGATGCAAACTAGTCTCACATAATCTTAACCATAATAGAATTTCAACCCAAATTACCTCTATGAACTATCCATATCCCAGAACATAATTTTAAACCAAACCATAGATATAACATCATACACTCAGATAATTCATGACTGCTATAGAGATGCTGTGTGTGTGTGTGTGTGTTGTTCACAGAAACTTGATTCAAGCAAAGATTATATATCCTACACTGCTCCAAACAGAAAATTATAGTCTAAATGAAGATTCATGTATATTCATGCAACATAGACTGTTTAAACATATCACCGCAAACTAAGGCTCAACAATGGGTTTATTGCTTTATTACTACTCACGAGGGCGATTTCGCACTTTCCCGCGGTGTTTATTGCTATTATATTTTTTTACATGACTGTGCAATGTCTTAATCCATTAGGCACACTGCTACCCCTTAACGAGTTTTCAACCAACGACTCCCAGACCATGAAAGACCTTAGGGCGCTAGGTGTAGAGACAATCTCCTTGGGCGTACTTACTCAAGTAGCTAGGGCTCCGAATTAATACTAATCATGTTATTACTATTATTTTTTTTTATTTTTTTTACACAGCATGCCCATGTTTCCCCAAAATTTGCACTTCAATGACTTTACAATCTACAACATTTTCCTCATGTTTCTCTTTTTAAAACTACATGTTTTATTGATCAATGCAAGACACACATCTTAGACTTACAAGTGAATGTGAACACAATTGTGCAAACCGAAAGCATATACACAGCAACATGAATCGCATTGTGTAAAACATTATATCCAAGTTGTGCTATGCACATATTCTGAAATCTTCCACAATTCACTATCCTCATTGGCTTAGGCATAAAATGTCTATTTTATAAGCAAAAGTTTATGTGAGACATTAAACTAGAACATACTAAGAATGAATAAAAATAAAAATTTTATGCTAAACATTTAACTAACCCAAATTCATGCAAAATTAAACTAAACATGCTAACATAAAATGAAATCTAAACTACTACTATACAAGTACTCCAATACCCCCAAACTTGAAATGTTCAATGTCCTCATTGAATGAAGGTAAAGGTTACGAGAAAAACTCCCCTAATTATCGGCATGACCACCCTCCTCGGGTGGTGAATCTGGTGGTGGATACGGCACGGTGGTCCCGAACTGGGGCCATTCAAGCATGGTTCCTTGCTGCGCGAATGCTTCAGCCAAAGCCTTGGTGAGTCCCGTAGCAAAAGTTCCAAGATTATCATACAATGCATCGACTTTGCGCTCCAACCTTCGGAGGTGTCGATCGCTAGAGACAGGCGGCTCACGGATAGATGGACCTGCTTCATCAAACTGTGGGGGTGGCTGGGTTGGCTCGGAAATGGTGGGTCAGAGAATGAATCCGCGTCCACGAGGATGTGGTTCGCCACTTGCCCAGTCCTCAAATTTGGCAATTGTGGAGTGCGTGATATCTTGGCTTGGATACTGTATTTGCTCATTGCCCCAACTAACCCCTTGCTGTGCACATAACATGGCTATCACTGAAACGTGTGGGATGCTGCCAGTGGTAATTCCCTTCAGATACTTTACAATGTTTTAATGGATCAAATACCCGACGTCAATATATTCTCCAGTGATGATGCCCCATAGAATTATGTCTCTCTCTGCTATGATTTCATGTTGATGCGATGATTGCACTAATTTAGCACAAATGAATAGATTCCATGCCTTGGCGTACCGATTCAGTGCGGCTGCTGGAAAAATGCGAGGTTGGGTCATACCGACTTTATAAGTCCATCGGGATCCGGGAATGCATAATTCTGTGATGACCTGCTCCAAGTCTGTTTCCTTATCAGCTCCCGTGATCTAATTGGCCGCCCCTGCTGGTGGTCTAGCGGGGACCCTCAGCACTTTTCTAATGGCGGAGGGTTGGTAGCTTACCTCTGTACAACGAACCATAGAGGTATCATTCATGGTGGCTTTGGCATTAGCATAGAACTCTCAAACTATGCTCATGGGAATCGGCGTGGGTGCAGCAGTCAGTACAGCCCAACCTCGTTTGCGAATCATGGCACATAGTTCCCCATCCTGACCTTCTAGCCTAAATCCTCTTTCCTTGATAAATGTCTTCGCGACAATGTGATAGTACTCCTGATGGGCCACCAAACACAGAAATTTCCTATGATTGACAATATCCTCTTCATGATCGTCGGAGGAAGATGAAGAGGATGAAGCTACCCTTATTCTCTTTGGACCCTTTGCAGATAGAGATCGCAAATGAATTTACTAAAGGAACGAATGTATTTGTAAACTGATGAAATTCACTCTTGCTTGTGCTATCCCAATAGAGAGCCCTAGCTTTATATCATGAAGGAGATGGGGATGAGCATGGAATCGTGGAGGAAATCGTGGAGATTTGAGGGAGAGAAATACACCTCAATCTGTAACTGATAGAGAGATAGTGACGTGAGTTGGGGAGAGTGGGAGATTTCTGCTTCTGTTAGTATCGCACATAAGAGTCCAACTGATTCCAATTTCTGTTTTGAACTGTTTTTATCCAGCTGGACCCGACGCCGCGCGCGGCCGCGCGATGATAAGCTTCCTTGGGTGCGCGGGCGCGAGACTTGCAGAAAGGCTCGTGGATTAATTGACTGAACGCGCGGGCACGCGAGTTGATACTGTTTGGGACGCGTGGCCGCGAGACTCCAAGTACAGCCAATCTGCTTTGATTTACTCTTCCGTCGGTGATGCTCTTTAATCATTGTACTTGTTATCACTGAATTTGAACTACTAACTAAAATAATCAAAAGGAAATTACGACAATAATTGAATTCTTAGGTGAAGAATTGATGGGTTGCCTCCCATCCAGCGCTAAGTTATAGTCCGTTAGCTGGACTCTTTTCTTGACACCGCTATCCAATTCCTCTACGATAAGATAAGAACCCTCCATCCATTAGAACCGCTATGTGCTTTGGTAGGTTCCCCATCATGAGAATTTGTGAATTGAAGCCACCTAGCATATTTCCTGTACATGATGTCCCTAGTTCCATTGCAATGCAAGGTGCTTCTCCCGTTGTATATGTGAATAGATTTTTGCATTGAGGCATGAAAGATTCAACGGGATTTTCTTCTTCTATTATCTCTTCCGTAGCCCACCGTTGTTTGTAAGAGGCCTCATAATCGCAGAAATTATTGCTTTGGATGTGACTACCAAGGGGACATGGGTGTGCAAAGTTCACTGAATTTTTCAACTCTAATTGAGGAGGCACTTGGGGTATTATACAAGTCCGCTCATGTTCTTTATTTTCTATACCCCCAGTTGTCTCCTCAATGTCCACTCCTTTCAGTTCATTCAGTGGCATGTACACTTCTGGCTCTCCATCGATTTCATCATCCATGTCATAGCACCAATTGTTTGGAAAGCGATTGTTCAAGGCTTTGAACATTTGATCCATATGATTTTGAAGCTTTTGAATTGACCTCTCTTGCTCAATCATCTTCTCCTCAGTTGATGCTACAACTTTGAACCACAAATCCTCCGATCTTGAATTATCTTGTTCAGTTTCAAAATCTATGTATTGAGGACCATTCACTAAGGAGTTAATGAGTTGTTCCATCTGTCTGTTAAGATTTTGGCTTGATAACTCCTGACTCATCATCGTCTCTCCATGGTCTGCTATGCTTTTTGACATGAATTCCTTCAACTCTGCATTTTCTTCTTGTTCCATTGGAGGTGGATATGAGAAATTTGATGGATATGTTGGACTTGAGATGCAGTATTGACCTTGATAGTTATAACCCCTTTCATAATCTGGGTGATACCCCCAACCTTGTTGATAATCAGGATAAACATCGTTGTTGAAGTAATCACCCCCAAACTGCACTTGTCCAACCTTGATGTTGCACTGATAACTCGGATGCTCGCCAGCACAGTATTCACATGTAACTGCTATCTCACGAGTGCGTTGGGCTGCAAGAACATCCAACCTCTCCGAAAGTGTTGCAATCTGTGCTGACAATATAGAAAATACATTGAGTCCTTCAGGTCTTGTGTCCCTTGGTTGAATCCTATTTTCGTAAGGCTATTGATAAACAAAGTCATCCATGGTGCCCTCTAACTGTGCTTGTAAATTTATGCGCACTCTTGCTTTCCAACCTTTTCCGTTTATATTATCTTGTGTTAGTGTTAACTCTGAATTGGAAGATCGTGTGTGCATAAAACTTTACAAGTACCTGTAACCAAAAACAAAATAAAAATAGAAATGAGAAATGAACAGAATTGTATAAGTCATACAATACAACTTTAAACTAATGATAATTATCTAAATTAACGCCTATCCCCGGCAACGGCGCCAAAAACTTGTTGCCTCTTTTATAGTTCTTATAAAAGAGCTCTAACTCATGCAAGTATACACAGGTCAACAAGTAATACAGAGTAAGTAAAGTATCGATCCCACAGAGAAAGTTGTTAACCTTAGACTACAATGCATTAATTAACTCACTATATTTATATGCTAAAACTATTGACTCAATTGTTGATTTAAATCATTTATAATTACCAACTAAAAATAAGAATATAAACGAATTAAATATGATGTGGAAACAATGGGATCCTAACTTCATTCAATATTTCATTCAATCGCCATATGTCATGCAAAAAGTGTTCACATATCACGGATAATAGCCAAGGGCACAAAAGCGAGTTATAACTATTTTCTAATGCACTAAAACCAACTCACATATCATCTACAGATGTTAGAATCTATGTGATCAACAATACCATCACAATTACCATATTCCTATGCGTAATTGCAATCCTATTGACTTTAAACACAACCCTTATTCTAGCTCATACGACAAAACAGTATATTCCTACCTGTTTCACAAAATATGCAATCCCCATATTCGCATGCTATCATGATTTCATCCATATTCATATGTTCATTTCCAATTCCATACAAATACTAACATCAAGATTATCAGTCATTCATACATACAAACCAACCATGATAGATAATCCATATGATATGCAAAACAAATCTAACATTTAGATGTGCAACCAAACGACATATTAAAATCCGTTAGGATCCCATAATGGAGTTTAATTCATGGAGGAACCAAAAACCATTATGGGATAAAGACTAAACATGATCAATAATCAATCAAATGAGATTAAAAGAGAAAGAACAATCAAACCCAAATGCTTAATAGTAATCAATGATTAACTATGAAAACCCCAAAGAATTCCATTAACAATAATCAAAATCCACAATGGTGAAGAACTCCAAGAAGAAGAAAATAAGACGTTGTGGCTTCGTTCTCCGTTGGACTCTCTCCAAAGGTGTAAACCCTAATTGCTACTATGAAAGTTACGTAATAAAAGTCAAGTACCCCTCTGACATACGTCAGAATCGCTTTATACCAATTACACATCATCAAATTGCTTAATTAAAAATAAAACAAATTACAGCATCAGCATTGAGTGCGGCCGCGCGTGGCTCTAGTGTATCTGTCTTGCGGCTGCGAGACTTGCAGTAAGCTCAGTTTCTCCAGACGTCTTATCGCGCGGTGGCGCGGTCATTCCTCGCGGGCACGTGACTTGCAAAAGGTTCCCTATGTAAAGCCCTGCTTTCGCGCGGGCGTACGAGTCTTCTCTTGTTATGTCGCGCGGCCGCGCGGCTTGTGTTCTGCAGTTCCTGAGTCTGGTTTTTGGTCTTCTGCTGCTGCTACTTGTATATTCTTGCTTAATCCCTCTTTCTTGCTTGATTTCCATGCCTTATTGTACCCCCATG
Organism: Panax japonicus; assembly: GCA_020205505.1. Lineage (NCBI taxonomy): Eukaryota > Viridiplantae > Streptophyta > Magnoliopsida > Apiales > Araliaceae > Panax > Panax japonicus. The sequence goes on along the minus strand of CM035113.1, from coordinate 20,920,561 downwards.
CCATGCACATCCTCTCCTTGCGACTAGCCTTCATGCATCCGCTCACCGATACCTCAATTCCCACCAAAATGACGCCAATTCCTGCACTTATTCACCAAAAGGAGTTTAAATATATGCAATGCAAAATAACATGAAATGCAAATAAAACACAACGAAATGTGCTCAAGGTGGGCACAATTCGCATGGATCGGTATACAATAAGTGAGTAAAAATATCACTTATCACAGCACACAACCAAGTCCTTTATGCGACGCATCACTATAAACAACAAAATTTCCTGTATCATCCGGAAGGGATAACGCATGTGCCGTACTCAATCTCTTCTTCAATTCTTGAAAGCTCTCCTCACACTTCTCCGTCCAAACAAATTTCACAGCTTTTCGAGTTAAATTCGTTAACGGAGTTACGATCTTGGAAAAGTCTTGTATGAACCTTCTATAATATCCTGCTAATCCAAGAAAACTTCTTACTTCTGACGGCATTCTCGGCTGATCCCAGTTAATCACGGCTTCGACTTTAGATGGATCTACCGAAATTCTGTTTTTATCGATCACGTGACCAAGAAATTGTACCCGTTCAATCCAAAATTCGCATTTCGAAAACTTGGCGTACAAATTCTCCCTTCTCAATACTTCCAACGTTAACCTCAAATGTTCTTCGTGTTCTTCTTTGGTTTTTGAATATACCAAAATGTCATCTATAAATACTACTACGAACTTGTCAAAAAACGGCTTGAATACACCATTCATTAGTTCCATAAATGCTGCAGGAGCATTCGTAAGACCAAACGACATTACTAAAAATTCATAGTGACCATATCGCGTTCTGAACGCTATCTTCGGTACATCCTCTGGCCTCACCTACAGTTGATGATAACCGCTTCTCAAGTCTATCTTAGAAAAGTATCTTGCTCCCTTCAACTGATCAAACAGATCATCGATTCTCGGTAATGGATATCTGTTCATAATCTTGACCTTATTCAGTTCTCTGTAGTCAATGCTGAGCCGCATCGATCCATCCTTCTTTTTCACAAACAACACCAGCGCTCCCCACGGCGATACGTTCGGTTGAATGTACTTCTTGTCCAACAATTCTTGTAATTGTACCATTAATTATTTCATCTCTACTGGTTCCATTCGATATGGTGCCTTCGATATTGGAGCGGTTCCGGGCACCAGATCGATCACAAAATCTACCTCTCTATACGGTGGAAGTCATGGCAAATCGTCTGGAAATATGTCGACAAAATCCCTCACAATCGGTATCTCTTCTACCTTAGGATTCTCTTTTCGACTGTCGACTATGTAAGCTAAGTATCCCATATAGCCTTGTCTTAACAACTTCCTGGCTTGCATCATCTTCAGACAACTCGCTTGTCTAGGCAACTTGCTACCATAAAACACAACCTTTGACGGAGTCATAAAGTTAATACGCTTCTTTTGGCAATCAATTACAGCACTGTAATTAAATAACCAATCCATTCCCAATATAACGTCAAATTTCCCAAGTCGAATAGGGATAAGATCTACGTTCATGATATTACCCTTAATATCCACTCTACAGTTCTTATGTACGTACTTAACAGGGATTATTTCTCTATTCGCAATTTCTATATTCATGGGGTAATCCAATTTATTCTTAGGCAAATCTAAATTCTTGGCAAAATCATCGGATATAAAGGAACAAGTAGCACCCGAATCAAATAAAACATAAGCATTAACTTTATTGATCGGAATGATATCTGACACCACATCACGGGATTGAACTGCATCTTGAACTGTCATGTTGAAAGTCCAGGCGGTCAATCGGTTTGTTGTGGTAGGTCCGGTGATGGTTAAGGCATTTCCACTGTTGTTTCCCTGGTTTCCTCCTGATCCTGACCCTCCCCATCCCTTCTTGGGACAGTCTCTTGCCAGATGGTCCTTTGAACCACAAGTAAAACAAGAACCCTTCTTTGGGTTTGGATAGTTTGGTGCTATGTGGCCTTCCTGACCACAATTGTAGCACACTCTTTTTCCTTTCATACAAACTCCCAGATGGGCTTTCCCGCAAGTCAGGCATACTTCGATTCTTTTCTTCTTATTACCTTGCTGATTTCCCGATAATGAGCTGTCAGTCCATCTTTTCTTCTGATTGAAATTTCCACCTCCTGTGCCACTTCCACTGGCCTTGTTATTTCCTTCTCCTTCACTCTTCTTCTTCTTTTGATCTTGATTATAATTGGTCACCGCATCGCTTCCACCTTCAGCGAGTATGGCCTTTTCCAAAACTCCGGCGAATGTGTTTATCTGAAACATTGATACCTTGCTGTACACCCAAGGCTTTAGTCCTTGTTCGAATCTCCTGGCTTTTCTTTCCTCCGTGTGTATTTGATACACGGCAAACCTCGCTAACTCATTGAATTTAGCCGCGTAGTCAGGCACGCTCATGTTTCCCTACTTCAGTTCCAGAAATTGAACCTCCATCTAGTTCTGTGAACTAGTTGGGAAATACATTTCGAAAAGCATCTCTTTAAAACTTTCACACGTAATTACACCTTCACCTCTTCGCACTTTGTTTGCTTGCCACCAGCAGCTAGCCTCAGACTTCAGCATAAACATTGCAAAAGTGGTCTTCTGATCATCTCTAACCCTAGCAACGTCGAAAACCTTCTTCATTTCCATAACCCATGTTTGAGCCTTGATTGGGTTCATGGAACTTTTGAACTCTGGCGGTTCCACCGCCTTGAAGTCCTTAAAAGTTGTGTTTAGTGGAGCTTCAGGTTGGTTATTCATGGCTCCAGTCAGTAAGTTAACCAACTGCTGCACGGGATTAGTGTTGGCTTTATTGTTATTATTGGTTGACTCTTCCTGAGCCGGTTGACGTTGTTGTCTTCTCCTTGGCGGCATTTTTCTGATAAATAAATGCTTTATTAGAACTTTATTTATTTCACTAAATAGTTAAGGCATTACTCAATAATTTAACATATCAATTAACACCTCATCTCAAACAACTTCATATATTTGCATTCAAATCAAAGTTTTAACATCAAACGATAGCATCACTGCTATTTACATCAACTATCCTGGAATAAAGAATCTACAGGATTTAAAACATTAAAATATTCCTTCGTTCATAAACACGTCAGAATTTACATCTAAAAGTAATTTAAGTTCTTCACATAACTAAACAAATCATATCACTATCGGTCAAGGTACTGATTAGCCTTGCTACGCTCCTCTTCTAAGATACGATGCATCATCCTGCGATCTATCATGTACAATGGTAATCCTTTGAACTGGATTGGGTACCTCAAAACTCGATCTTGGGTCTCATTCATTGCCTTGTTAAGTGTAGAGTACGTTTCCCCAATCTTCGCTTTCTTTGCACGACTATCATCCTCCGCACGATCAGCTTGTTGGTGAAAATCAATACGCTTAAAAAACACGCAAGTGCACGTGGTCAACAAATAATATAGTAGTGAATAAGTATCGTTCCCACGAGGACAAAATATCAAGAATCTTAACTTCACAATTATCAATTTTGTATTAACCCTAATTTTATTAAACTAATCAATTCAATGGTTTTAAATTATATAAAAAAACTAAATTAATAAAGAAATAAACTATCACAAAACAGTCACCAATAACGAAATCCGAAATTTCAAACAATTAATGGAGAATTAGACTTATGATTTCACCCTGAGCTTCCCTATGATTTTCCAACCTTTATTCCAACTTAATTCAATATTCCAGTTTATTAATCAAGAACACGAACGTAGTAAGAGCCACCTCTCGATGCACTAATACCATATTAACATCAATCCACAATTAAGATAAAAATCCGTTAAACACCTAAATTAACCAACTCACTATATCTCTATGTGAACTGCAATCAAAGAAGGTTTAAGTTTAAGCTCTCTATACGATTACATGTGATGTCAAGCGTATCTCTACCTTAACAATAATCACAAATCTGTTATCGACAAAATTCATGACTCATGCTATATTAACTAGGTCTAAATTCAAATCTCCTCTCTCGATTCCTTTCAAATCCACAAAGAACTGTTGATCAGGCAATTCATAAATTTACGCTCAAATTAACATAGATAAACTAAAAATATCTTATTGAATCGGAAATCAAAGTTATAGAATCATCGTTTCGCCCAAAGATCCATCACAAGTCTAATAAGTAAATTAGTTCATAACGAATGAATTAAAAACTGAATACTTTGTTGAAAACATCATCCCAAATACAAATAAGACTAAAGAGAAGAAGAATAAAGAAAACCCCTTCACGTAGCCTTGATTCGCAACCGTCGTGATAATCTCTGGAAATTACTCCTCCAACGTTCGCTCTTCAATCCTTGAAATCGCTCTTGAATTCTTGCCTTGTGTGTTGTAAGATTGTTGTTTTTCTACGTTATAGCAAGCTCTCCTCTCTTCTGGCCGAATTCTTCTTTTGTTAGAGGCCAAACGCATCATCCCAATCCCACAAAACGAGCTCTAACAGAAGTCAAAACCAAACAGGACAGCTGCAGAAAACAGGACCCCTGCCCCGGCAGGGGGTACAGGCATAAACAAGCCCGCCTCGGCAGGCTAGGCTACTGACTTCAAGATTTTCTTACTTCCACTTTTTTCCACTTTTGCTCCAAAAAGACCGCATATCCTCACCAATTGCATCCATGACCACCCTACACATAAAATAACATGAAACAAGTAAAAACGAACACAAAACACGAAGATAACTACGAATTTAAACTTGAAATGAATAGTGATTCGTGTATATAAAAATCCACTTATCAAATTCCCCCAAACTTAAATCGTGCTAGTCCTCGAGCATAAAACAAACTACATGTTATGCAATGCAATGAAATGCAATAACAATCTAAATGCCTAAAAATCCAATAACATCGTATAAACTGACTTATCCCATAGGCCTCATAGAAAACAAGCAACTTAACAAAACAAATTATCAAAACCAATCCACAATTACATATTAATTCTCAATTCTTGAACAACTATTACTGGTATAGCGTGCGTGTGTGAACAACATCTAAGATAACTAATAAGGACCCAAATTCAATACATAAACAACTTCTTAGAAGGAATCATACAATGCAAACTCAAAAATCTCAAAGATAGGCACGATTCAACTAAAATTAAACTCAACCAAATTCAAGGGTACATGTAGGATACTTATACTTTCTTTTCTTCCTTCTCTTTTTTTTTCTTTTTTTACACGGGGGCTTTTTGCTCTTTTCCCGTGATTACTTCCCTTTTCTTTTCTTTTTCTTTTTTTTGGATAGTGAGTGCGTTTTACGCTCCATCTCACGCTTGTGTTTATGGGGAGTGTTTCTCCTCAACCCACCACAAGACTCAACATGTTTTCTTTTTTTTATATCCCACATGTATTCCCCCAAACTTGGGTTTGTGCCTAAGTTAAGCCTTCACTGCCTATCCTTGTCATTTTTTAGTTCACCCTAACATTATCCTTTAGAAACTTTTTATGTATCAATTTGAACTAACCGGTCAACAAAGATGTTATTAGTGGTACCCCTTTTATAACAGTTTCAAACAAATCCAAGAATCGATTCATAACTGAAATTATATCATAGTTCTAATAATCTATACTATATTGGTTAACTTGTTCACAATCTCATCATTGGCCCACAAAAATAACATGAAAAATGCGACACCGTTGGACATATGCAAACACACTATTTAACTAATTTTATTTTATATATATATATATATATATATATATATATATATATATATATATATATTAGATAAATAAAAACAATGCAAAATCCTAACTACTATGCAAAAACCTATTCTATAATGAAAAACTAGATATAACAACAAAAAGTTAAAAATGCATGTATGCAACTAAACAAATTACTCCCCCAAACTTAAATAAGACAATGCCCTCATTGGATAATAATAAAGTGCAATAGGACTTCCCTGGAATTGTCTAAGTCTGGGGCGGTGGTTGGGGCTCTTCCTCATCGGAATCACTAGGAGGAAATCGAGGTAAAGGATCGGGTTGTTGATATGGAAATTGAGCCGCCGGGTTGAAACTGTGAAGCGTTGTGTTCAATGAGGCGAAAGATGCGTTCATGGCATCAAACATATGATCTTGGCGCATCGCCAATCGCCGCATTTCCCGGCGTGCTGCCCTATTATGCGCATTTATTTGATTTTGGAACTCAAGGAACTGAGTACTAGAAAATGCCTCAGTCTGCAAAACCTGCTCGGTTCCTTGATCTCCCATTGTTTCATCCTCATCCCCCGAGGTATCTTCGGCATCGACTTCGTCTTCCGACGTCGATGGAAAAATAAAACCCAAACCCCATGGATGTGACTCTCCTTCACCCCCACACTAAATACCACGCAATCATTCGTGAATCAAACAAAGAAAGCAGCAGTTGAGTTGGCTCATCATCAGAATAACGCACCCCGGCGTTGCGGCACAACGCACATATAAGTGAAGGGTGAAGAAACTGATGATGGCCCCAACGTCGATAATGAAATCTTGCACAATGGTGTATAACAGTAACGCCTTCTCTTTGGTGACGTCCAAAGTGTGTTGGGACGGAAGCAATTTCATACATAAAAATGCGTAACATATCTTTCCATACCGACTTAAGTCCTTGCTATTGAACACTATTCCTCCCTTCCTACCTTTGGTCCAAGATGTGTCTGGCTTTGTCAAATTTTTAATAACCTCCTCATAATCCGGGTTAAAATCCCTCATTTGGACATACTAACAATGGCGTGGCACCCGCAACTGATAGTAAGCATTGATTGCATCGTCACTGAACGGAACCATTCGACCCCGCACAAACTCTTTGAAAGGAGCTTTGTCTTCTGCGTTTGCATAAAATTCCTTGATAATATTAACCACGGCAGGTGTCGGATGTTCAGTGAATTTGATCCACCCGTTTTGGTGAATTTGGGACATCATCTCCCCTTCGTTCCCCTCGGGGGCCAAACCACGCTCTGGCGCAAGTGCCTTAGATTGCATGTACTCATAACGGTCGGCGGCGGCGGCACTCACAAATTTTTGGCGGTCATAGATGGTTGGTGGTGGAGCGGCGCTTGAACTCGCCTCCCGTTGGCGTTTGGGTGTTGGTTGACATGCCATTGAGTTTCAGCAGTGAACTCTTGCTAGTAACCACTTCCTCTCTTAAAAACTTGGTTCAGTCAATCTGTCAAACACTTGGCGTGCACAGCTCGTTCGGATCCCCCAAACTTAGGTTGGTTCTATGGAGTTGAGAAAAGAAGAAAACTTGACACTATAGCAACCTACTCTCAAGTGTGGGTATCCCAATTTCTTAAAGAATTCAAAATTAATGGTGTTGAATATAGGAAGTATGAGATAGGGTTTATATAGGAGGGATGTGGGAGAGAGGAAATGGTGAAAGTGATGGAATTTATGGGGTAGGATGTGGGTGTTATGGGTTTAGGTAGTGGTAGTAGTAGGGAATGCGGGTTTGATGTCAAACGTGGGTTTAGGAAAGAAAGCTGAGATAGAACCAGGTGTATGTATGAGGGAGAGAAGGAAGGGGCGTGCATTTTAAAATAGGCATATCTGCCCAGGATTTAGGACCCCCGCCCCGGTGGGGGGTTCTAGGCCAAAGAGGCCCGCCCCGGCGGGCATGCCCACTGTTAAAATATTTTGGTCAAAAATTTTGGAGATGCAAATTTTCCGATTTTCCTCCATTTCATAGTCGTTGGTGCTCTGACTCACGTTGGACCTCTCCTGAAACCAAAAACATGCAATACGTTAGATTATTGACGACTTGGAGTTTCAATGAGATTTTTAGTACTTTTCAGAGATTTTTAGCAAAACTTATAATTGACAAGTCCTAACTACTACTTCATAAACTATATCCTAACAAATTAAACATGAACTATGAAAAAATAAAGAAAAATTGGGTTGCCTCCCAATTAGCGCTTGATTTTAAGTCGTTCAGCCTGACTACTCCCTATTTTACTGTGTATCGGCGAGGGTAATATTTTCGACGTCCCAGTTAGACTCGCCACCCCAGTAATGCTTTAACTGTTGACCATTGACCTTGAACATTTCTAACGGATTGCGACTGTAGAGTTCAACGGCACCATGAGGAAATACTCGTTTTATAGTAAATGGCCCCGACCATCTCGACTTAAGCTTTCCTGGAAATAATCGCAGCCGTGATTTAAACAAGAGGACTGATTGGCCTGGCTCGAATGTTCGTTGCACAATTTTCTAGTCGTGCCATCTTTTAACCTTTTCTTTGTATAGCTTGGCGTTCTCGTAGGCTTGGAGTTTGATTTCATCAAGCTCATTTAGTTGAAGTAGCCTCTTTTCTCCTACCGCGGCTTGATCAAAATTCAATTTTTGTATTGCCCAATAGGCCTTGTGATGTAGCTCCACCGGTAAGTGACATGCCTTTCCGTACAAGAGTTGATAAGGTGACATCCCGATTGGCGTTTTGTATGCAGTCCGATACGCCCATAATGCGTCGTCCAATCGAAGTGACCAATCTTTCCGACTCGAATTTATGACTTTTTCCAGAATTTTCTTAACTTCTCTATTCGAAACCTCCGCCTGCCCATTAGTTTGAGGGTGATACGCTGTAACCACCTTGTGGTTTACCCCATACTTAGCCAAAAGAGCTGTAAACGACTTATTACAGAAGTAATTGTCTTCATCACTAATTATTGCTCTTGGCGTGCCAAACCTCGTGAAAATGTTTTTCTGTAGAAACTTGAGGACCACCTTGGCATCATTAGATGGTAACGCTGCAGTTTCAACCCATTTCAAGACGTAATCCACCGCGAGCAGGATATACTGATTGCTCAAAGACGATGGGAATGGTCCCATGAAATCGATGCCCCATACATCAAAGATTTCCACTTCAAGAATTGTTTGTAGGGGCATCTCATTTCGTTTCGATATGTTTCCCACCCTTTGGCATCTATCACATGTTTTCACAAATTGGTGGGTGTCTTTGAACACTGTAGGCCAATAAAACCCAAATTGAAGCACTTTTGCCGCGGTGCGCTCACTCCCGTAATGTCCACCGTATGCCGATGAGTGGCATTCTTGTAATATGTTGTGGACTTCACTGTATGGGATACATCGTCGAATCATCTTATCGGTGCATTATTTAAATAGATACGGCTCATCCCACATGTACCACTTGACGTCATGAAGAAACTTATTTTTCTGTTGGTGTATAAGATCCGGGGGAAGCATCTTGCTTACCACATAATTCGCTAAGTCTGCATACCACGTAAATTTTGTATTCAACCCAAATAACTGCTCATCCAGGACGTTGATCACGCATCTATCTTCATCCTTTTTCTTTGAATTTTCCAGCCTTGATAAATGATCGGCAACTTGATTCTATGTCCCCTTTCTATCTTTAATTTCTAAATCAAACTCTTGAAGTAGGAGAATCCATCGGATAAGGCGTGTCTTAGCATCTTTTTTCGCTATTAAGTACCGAATTGCCGAATGGTCCGTGTAGACTATTACCTTAGTCCCGATCAAGTATGTCCGGAATTTGTCGAACAAGTATACCACTACAAGCAATTCCTTTTCTGTAGTAGTGTAGTTCATTTGAGTCACTGTGAGTGTTTTGCTTGCATAGTATATGGTGTGAAACACCTTGTCTCGTCTATGGCCCAAAACAGCCCCGACCGCATAGTCGCTCGCATCACACATAAGTTCGAATGGCATTTTCCAGTCCTGTGCAACTATCACGGGGGCTGTAGTTAATTTCTTCTTCAATAGGTCAAACGCGGACTTACATTCCGCAGTAAAGCTGAAAGTGGCATCCTTCTCTAAAAGACTGGATAGAGGTTTTGCAATCTTAGAGAAGTCTTTTATGAACCTCCTGTAGAACCCAGCATGCCCCAGAAAACTTCTAATGCCCTTAATTGAGCTCGGTGGAGGTAGTTTCTCAATCGTGTCCAAATTTGCCTTGCCCACCTCCAATCCTCGAGCCGACACCTTATGTCCCAAAATTATGCCCTCTTCAACCATGAAGTGGAATTTTTCCTAATTCAGTATAACGTTTGTATCCTTACATCGCTGCAATATCATGACCAGATTCTCTAAGCAAGTGTCAAAATTGTCCCCATAGACCGAGAAATCGTCCATGAAGACTTCAACGTTCTTCTCCACCATATCCGAAAAAATAGCCATCATACACCGCTGGAAAGTTGTAGGTGCATTATACAGTCCGAATGACATTCTCCTAAATGCAAAGGTGCTGTAAGGGCAAGTGAATGTTGTCTTTTCTTGATCCTCAGGAGTGATAGCAATCTGATTATATCTCGAATATCCATCTAATAAGCAGTAAAACTCATGTCCAGCTAACCTGTCTAACATTTGATCGATAAAAGGTATAGGGAAATGATACTTTCGGGTTACCTTATTCAATCTCCTATAATCGATGCACACCCTTCAACCTATCTCTGTCCTTGTTGGAATTAACTCGTTATCCTCATTCTGAATTACCGTCATTCCCCATTTCTTAGGCACACAATGAATCGGACTTACCCATTTACTGTCAAAAATTGGATATATGACCCCGGCATCCAATAATTTTAGAATTTCCTTCTTGACCACTTCCTTCATGATTGGTTTAAGGCGACGTTGATGCTCCACCGATGGACTTGCATCATCCTCCATCAGAATCTTGTGCATGCAAAATGATGGGCTAATGCCTTTTATATCCGCAATCGTCCATCCAATTACTGATTTGTGATCCCTAAGCACCATCAGCAACTTTTCTTCCTGCAATTTGTTAAGTGCAGCAGAAATAAATACAAGTAAAGAATTTAAATCTCCTAAATACGCATACCTGAGATGTTTAAGGAGTGGCTTAAGTTCCAATGTCGGTGGCTACTCCAATGATGGTTTCAATTTTTCTGCAACTGTCTCCTCGGTGTGAAGAGGTTCAACTGGTGCTCTGAATCGTCTAACTCTCGGCAACGAGTCTAGCATCTGTAGTAAGTCCACAAATTCCGGGTCATCTTTTTCTTCATCCCCCAATAATTTTGTTTCTAACGGATCATTGATCAAACTTTTGTTAATATCTTCGCTGGTAATTTGCTTAATTAAATCCATTCGATAACATTCTTCCTCGTCCGTAGGATATTTCATGGCCTTGAACATTATGATGCCCCAAAATAGGTATACAACACCCATTCTGAGTCGCCAAATACATGGTACAGAAACAACTACAACTTTATTAATACAACATAAAAACTGTGAGTTTAAATACAAATATTGTCATCTAGACAATATCCACACTCAAATAAGTCCTTATTACAATTATTAATACACTATTTTATAGAATAGTGAGGACTACTAGAACAACTTCTAGAACCATCATTCCATACCCCGACTAGTACTCGCTACATTCTCGCCTCCTGAGAAGAAAAATGGAACAACAAGGAAAAGGGTGAGCTCAACTAGCCTAGTAAAGAACATTATGACTAACGATAATTTGTTCTATATTATCGTTAGTCCTCAATAGGAAAAAATCTAATAGAATACAATAGACAACCAGTTTTAAATCAATCTTCGCAGCGGAAATAATAATTCATTAGAAGAGTTAAGTAAAGAATGCAAACTACTATCTTCTATATATGAATTTAAAAGTTCATCGTCGATATTTTATCTCTGTAACATCAATCAATATATATCTGGAATCAAATATTCATTTTTGCACTACAGGCCAAAGATATTCATCAGTTGGTCATGTTCATCTAAATACATGTTCATCTTTGCACTACGGGCCAAAGATATTAATCAGTTGGTCATGTTCATCTCAACACCTGTTCATCTTTGCACTACGGGCCAAAGATATATTCATCAAGAAATCATTCATCTTTGCACTACGGGCCAAAGATATTCAGTTATATGATCAGTTAGTACTGAGGATGATGAAAAATATTTTAAAGAAAACGAATCCAGTGAAACAAAAGAACAAGTATTAAGGATTCGTACTTTAAATATTCTAAGTTTAAAAATACTTCATAAATAACCAGATTGGAGTAAAATTCAAGAATGAAGATCAAAATATAGATCCAATAAAAGATAAGAATCATAACAGACAATCTTGGACACATAAAAGAAAATTTAATTTTTCTGTGAATAGTGTCGTATTCGTGAATAATACCGTATACGTGAATAGTGTCGTATACGTGAATAGTAACTCTGACCTCAAAAGATAGAAATTTTACAAAAAAAATATCATCACGCTTCGTGAATAGTACTCATGAATAGTAACTCATAAATAGTAACTCGTGAATAGTAACTCATGAATAGTAACCCCGACATGAAAAAGTTCCAAATTTGATAAAAAATTCTAACCAATATTTCGGCATAATGATATTGAAGAAATAATATCATTTTCGAATAAAATAACATCCCTTACCTTAGCTAGAATAGTACTTCTGGTTGGAATATCAGATATAGTGCTGAAGGAACTTGCACGGTATAGCAACACTCAAAGTATAAAAATACTCATAAAATACGCTCGATATTATAGAGAGAGAAAGAGAGAGAAATCTTTAGTTTCTGGTGTGATTTTCAATTCTAACCTAAGCACCCTATTAATAGGAAAATGCTTAGAACACCAAAGCAGAAAATTTAATATAATATTAATATATTATATATAAATTCCTACGCACACTTTTTAAGATCTGAACTCAGCCACCTTGCACATGCTAATTGTGACGCCCCCCAAAATTAGGTATACATCACCCATCTTGGGTCGTCAGATACATGGTACATAATTCAAATACAACTTACTAATACAACTGTCGTGTAAAATACGACAAAACATAACTGTGAGTTTGAATACAATTATTGTCTACTAGAGATTATACAAACTCAAAAAGAGTCCTCATTACAATTATTAACACACTATTTCACAGAATAGTGAGGACTACTAATGCTATCCTCTGGACCGTCACTCCGTTCCCCGACTAGTCCCTGCTATGTTCTCATTTCCTGAAGAGAACAGTGAAATAAAGGGTGAGCTCAACTAGCCAAGTAAGAAATATTATGACTAAGATAATGCAGAATAAATTATCGTTAGTCTCCAACAATGTTAAACTGATAAAATACAATAGATATCAAGTTTAACTGCAGCGGAACAAGCAATCCATTAAAAGAGTCAAGTAGAGAATAGAATCTACTATCTTTTATGATTTAAAAAGTTTTTCATCACTTTTATCGCTGAGACTCAGTTCAATAAATAATTCACATCATTAAATCATCCCTGCACTACAGGCCAAGGATATTCTTTAGTATCACGACCACGAATTATCCATGCACTACAGGCCAAAGATAATCGTGTTTACATCAACGGTCCTGATCATGCCATAAAACAATTCATCTTTGCTCCCTTGGCCGAAGAGAATCCATAGCCATAATCATACCAAAAATTGTCCATCAATGCACTACGGGTCAATGAGGACTTTTAATTTTCACATCATTTGTAACATTACGATCATGATTATACCGAATAATCCCTGGTCATAATCATACCAAGTCCATCTATGCACTACAGGCCACAGATGACTTTCAACATAATATAAACATGAGGATGATGACAATGATATAATAATTCAATAAAACAAGTTCAAGAATTAATTTGTCCAAGAACTACTAACGTCCAAATTGTCAACATGATACTGCTTTGTAGAGTAAAATTCAAGAATGATCAGAAGAATATTTTCATGAAAAGATACTGGATGAAGCGCAAATATCAAGGATATTCTACTAATTTCATGGAGTATAGAAGTCAAAACTTTAACCAACTGAGTATAATAAAGAATGGAATAACAAAAGAAATCACCATGCATGCGGTACTTCGCATCGACAGGTTATTCCAACAGAATAATAATAACGGAATCAGGTCAGGCAAAATTTGCACCGACAGGATGTTCCAACAGAATAATAAAGACGGAACCGTGTCCGGTGTAAAACACACAGACAGGATGTTCCAACGAAATAATAATAAAGACGGAACCAGGTCTGGTGTAAAACACACAGACAGGATGTTCCAACGAAATAATAATAAAGACGGAACCAGGTCCGGTGTAAAACACACAGACAGGATGTTCCAACAGAATAATAGAAGAATGTCACCAAGTATAGGGTAGACCGCGTATACAGGTTATTCCAACAGAATAATAAGAAATGGAATAACAACAGTTCTCTTCATGAATAAGAAAGAATAACACCCCTTACCGTAACAGAAACTGGATATAGGAAAAGAAAAGTTAAGTAGCAAAAAGCTTTTCTTCTATCTCTCTATAGTCTTTCTCTATAGTTTCTCTCTCTAGAGTTCAGTAAATTAGTAAGAAAATAATGAAGGAATGAACTTCTATTTATAGAAAAAAGGAATGCATAGTAACTAATCCATGAACGGTCCAGATTAATTTACTTTAATCTGACGGTCCATATTTAAAGAAAAATCTTTTAAATAAAATATAATATATTCTATTTATATAAAAAGATTTTTAGTATGCAAATACTATGCAATACTATGCAAAATACTATGCATCACTATGCATAATAAAATATAATATATTCTATTTATAGAATAACTTTAATAAAGTATTCTGTTTTATATAAAAAGATGTTTCTGTTTTATTACGTTAATAATACAAATAAAACAAAACGTCATCATTGCTATAATAATTCATATTATTAATCGACAATAATTGAATCAAACTGAGCGACTTCTCACATAAATATCAATAATCAATACCGTGTGCTACTATGCAATAATGCGTATTACTGTACTTTTACTACCCAATAGTTCAACAGTATCAACGGTAAAACTTCTGCCGTTATTTTTAATAAAATATTTTTGTCGTTTTCTCAATCCGACAATAATTCCGTTGTGGGGTCCATCAATAATTGTACTGTCGTACGAATATTTTACGACACAAAGAATATTCCCTGACCAATCGAATAAAATATAACAACTTGCATACTTTGCAAAATTTATAAATACTACCCACAACTATAATATTATCTCAAATTCACACCATAATATTAAAAAATTATTTCGAGAAAATTTATTCTTTATTCATAAAATCTGGGGTTTCACAATCTCCCCTCCTTATGGAATTTCGCCCTCGAAATTTACGTGCGTACCTAGTATGCCGAACAGGTGAGGATAACTTGACTTCACTTCAAATTCTAACTCTTGAGATATAACCTTTGAGTGTTGAATACGATTCTTCTTATCCAAGATTGTAACACGTATCTCTTCAAACGTTAAATCATCCGCTATCTCGTCCGGTTCTAAATTAATAATGTGGTTCGGGTCGTCCACATATTTACGTAACATCGATACGAAAAAAAAAACGTTATGAACACGCAATATATTTGGCTGTAAAACGAGTCTATAAGCCACAGTTCCTACTCAATCGAGGATTTCAAATGGGCCAATTAAATCGAGGGTTGAGATTTCCTCTCTTCAGCAACTCTTGCTTCTAAAATAACACCCTCTTGAACCTTCTTCTTCACATTCATCAGATTCGGGTATGTAGCTTGAGCGTCTTTAACTTTATCGATTAAAGTCAATTTTACTCGTATATTCGTTATCTTCACGTGGGTCCCTAGAGTCTTTAACTCTATCTTCATTATTTGCAAGTTATACGAAATGAGTCTGTGTGTTAACAACATCGCACTTGTAAAAATATACGATCTTCTACTCAACACGTCAGCTACCACGTTCGCTCTTCCACGATGATATTGAATAGTACGATCGTAATCTCCAACAACTCGAGTCAACGTCTTTGGTGCATGTTACTTTCGTTTTAATTGAAAAAAATTATTTTGAGGGTTTAAGAAATGGGTTTTGTACTGGTGTCAATACAAAATTCGATTTCACGCTCTGGGGTAGGCTAAGAAGTCTTCAGGAATATGTCAAGAGATTTATTAATGATAAAAATATCATTCAAAACTGTTACTCACATCCAAGACTTGGATAGTACGTCACATTGATACCAACTGTGACTTCTATCCCTTAACCTAGATAGCACCTCACAATGATACCTATCAACTTGTTATCGTCATTCACGACGTCGCCTATAGAAAGTCTGGCTTTGGTGCATTCCACACAAGGAAGTCATCAACAAAAGGATCGGGGCTCTTTACTTATGGCTTGATATGACAATGATTGAATTTAGTTGTTTGGTTGCTTGAATTCGTATAATAGGTTGGTTAGGAATATGAAAGCTAACAACCTTACGAAAAACATGATGAGTAGTTAACCAATCATTTCCTAAAATCGCGTCAAAGGCAAGTATTATCAAAGAAACAAGATCAACACGTAACGTAAAAGTGTCGATTTGAATCAAATAAGATTTATAAACAGTGGAGGTAACGAAGGTTTCTCCCAATGGAGTTTCAATAGATAAATCAAAGTTTAACTTCTCCGGAGTTAAGTACAAACATTGAACACAACTAGGTGAAATAAAAGAGTGAGTAAAACCGGTATCTAACACGGTATAGACTTCGTAAGAGCTTATGATTAACTTACCCGTGATAATTTTATTCAGGTTCCTCGTCACGAGAGAAAAAAAAATGCTCTCTTAAACTACCGGCTTTGGCTTGTCTGGGACATCCTTTGGCATCATTATCCCAGCTGGAATTGACTTCATCATACGACAAAATCGAGCTAGGTGGCCTTCTCTTCCGCAATTAAAACATGCTTTGGACTGCTGCGTATAGTTTGGACGGATGTTTCCCTCCTGTCCGCATTTGAAATATACGACCGGTGGTCGTTATTCTTCCTTTGAAATGGGTGCTGGCGTTGTTGTCTTTCCATCATTATTGAACATTCTCTTCTTGAAATGTCCATTTCTATTATCTTGGCCACGATTACCACCGAAGTGGTTACCATTCTTGGTATGATAATTTCCCCCACAATGGTTATCATTGTTCCGATGACCGTTGCCACCGGTATGATTATTATCGTGTTGCTGGTCATTACCTTTTGGTTGTGATAACTCATTATCGCGCTCCACTGACTGAGCCCTATTCACAATATCTGAATATAAACAAAGTTTATGAGAAATGAGGTATTGACGTATATCGGGTTTCAAACCTCGCAGAAACATTCGCGTCATTCGCTCCTCATTATCGACCAAATGGGATGCAAACCGGGACAACTCCGCAAACTTAGCCTCGTACTGCAACACGGTCATATTATTTTGCTCCAGCTTGATAAACTCTACCTCCTTCATGTGACGAATACTTTAGGGAAAGTACTTGTCGTTGAACAGCTCTTGGAACTTCTCCCAAGACATCTTGAGTGCGTCAGTCTGGGTACATTTTATAGATTCCCACCAATGATCTTCTTCTTCACGCAACATAAAGGTGGAAAAAGGAACCTTTTGCTCCTCTGAGCATTCTAAGACATCAAATATCTTGGTAATATACTTTATCCATGTCTCCGCCTTAAGTGGTTCTGGCTTTCCCAAAAACTCTGGTGGTCCCAGCTCCTTGAACTGCTTAGCGGTGACCGTCCGAGAGTTATCAGTATTTCTACCTGCATTTTGGACATGAGCTGCCTTCACCTGTTGTTGCATGAATTACATAAAGTCTCTGACCATTCCATCATTCACCATTTTATCGGTGTTATTATTTTCATGAGGAGTATTGTCCTCTAGTTGCACATTATCCTGATTATTGATCTGTGGAGACTCAACGGTCTCCTGAGCTCCATTGATAATCTCAACATTCTCGGATGCCATTTTCAAACACTGCCACAAAACAAGGGTTAATTAACATATCACATATTATCCCTATACTTTGACCGACCAATTAAATACAAAATAAATTTAAGTAGGTCATATTAACGAAGGAATTTCCCGTCTCTCCCCTCCTAGTTCTAGTCTCATAACTTAGCCAGGGATCATATCCCTAAGCTTTGATACCAACTGTGACGCCCCCCAAAATTAGGTATACATCACCCATCTTGGGTCGTCAGATACATGGTACATAATTCAAATACAACTTACTAATACAACTGTCGTGTAAAATACGACAAAACATAACTGTGAGTTTGAATACAATTATTGTCTACTAGAGATTATACAAACTCAAAAAGAGTCCTCATTACAATTATTAACACACTATTTCACAGAATAGTGAGGACTACTAATGCTATCCTCTGGACCGTCACTCCGTTCCCCGACTAGTCCCTGCTATGTTCTCATTTCCTGAAGAGAACAGTGAAAGAAAGGGTGAGCTCAACTAGCCCAGTAAGAAATATTATGACTAAGATAATGCAGAATAAATTATCGTTAGTCTCCAACAATGTTAAACTGATAAAATACAATAGACATCAAGTTTAACTTCAGCGGAACAAGCAATCCATTAAAAGAGTCAAGTAGAGAATAGAATCTACTATCTTTTATGATTTAAAAAGTTTTTCATCACTTTTATCGCTGAGACTCAGTTCAATAAATAATCCACATCATTAAATCATCCCTGCACTACAGGCCAAGGATATTCTTTAGTATCACGACCACGAATTATCCATGCACTACGGGCCAAAGATAATCGTGTTTACATCAACGGTCCTGATCATGCCATAAAACAATTCATCTTTGCTCCCTTGGCCGAAGAGAATCCATAGCCATAATCATACCAAAAATTGTCCATCAATGCCATACGGGCCAATGAGGACTTTTAATTTTCACATCATTTGTAACATTACGGTCATGATTATACCGAATAATCCCTGGTCATAATCATACCAAGTCCATCTATGCACTACAGGCCACAGATGACTTTCAACATAATATAAACATGAGGATGATGACAATGATATAAGAATTCAATAAAACAAGTTCAAGAATTAATTTGTCCAAGAACTACTAACGTCCAAATTGTCAACATGATACTGCTTTATAGATTAAAATTCAAGAATGATCAGAAGAATATTTCCATGAAAAGATACTGGATGAAGCGCAAATATCAAGGATATTCTACTAATTTCATGGAGTATAGAAGTCAAAACTTTAACCAACTGAGTATAATAAAGAATGAAATAACAAAAGAAATCACCATGCATGCGGTACTTCGCATCGACAGGTTATTCCAACAGAATAATAATAACGGAACCAGGTCAGGCAAAATTTGCACCAAGAGGATGTTCCAACAGAATAATAAAGACGGAACCAGGTCCGGTGTAAAACACACAGACAGGATGTTCCAACAGAATAATAATAAAGACGGAACCAGGTCTGGTGTAAAACACAGACAGAATGTTCCAACGGAATAATAATAAAGACGAAACCAGGTCCGGTGTAAAATACACAGATAAGATGTTCCAACAGAATAATAGAAGAATGTCACCAAGTATAGGGTAGACCACGTATACAGGTTATTCCAACAGAATAATAAGAAATGGAATAACAACAGTTCTCTTCATGAATAAGAAAGAATAACACCCCTTACCGTAACAGAAACTGGATATAGGAAAAGAAAAGTTAAGTAGCAAAAAGCTTTTCTTCTATCTCTCTATAGTCTCTCTCTATAGTTTCTCTCTCTAGAGTTCAGTAAATTCGTAAGAAAATAATGAAGGAATGAACTTCTATTTATAGAAAAATGGAATGCATAGTAACTAATCCATGAACGGTCCAGATTGATTTACTTTAATCTGACGTTCCATATTTAAAGAAAAATCTTTTAAATAAAATATAATATATTCTATTTATATAAAAAGATTTTTACTATGCAAATACTATACAACACTATGCAAAATACTATGCATAATAAAATATAATATATTCTATTTATAGAATAACTTTAATAAAGTATTCTGTTTTATATAAAAAGATGTTTCTGTTTTATTACGTTAATAATACAAATAAAACAAAACGTCATCATCGCTATAATAATTCATATTATTAATCGACAATAATTAAATCAAACTGAGCGACTTCTCACATAAATATCAATAATCAATACCGTGTGCTACTATGCAACAACGCGTATTACTATACTTTTACTACCCAGTAGTTCAACAGTATCAACGGTAAAACTTCCGCCGTTATTTTTAATAAAATGTTTTTGTCGTTTTCTCAATCCGATAATAATTCCGTTGTGGGGTCCACCAATAATTGTACCGTCGTACGAATATTTTCCGACACAAAGAATATTCCCTGACCAATCGAATATATTATAACAACTTGCATACTTTTCAAAATTTATAAATACTACCCACAACTATAATATTATCTCAAATTCACACCATAATATTAAAAAATTATTTCGAGAAAATTAATTCTTTATTCATAAAATCTGGGGTTTCACACTAATGATGTCAACCAAGTATAAAAACATTTTTATTATTTAAAATAATTAAAACTTCCAAAAATCAATTATTCTGGAACCTCGGAACTTCAATAATTCTCAATAAATAGTCCTTTTATCAGAAAAATCAAATCTCGTGAATTTTTATAGGAAATTCAATTCTCTACAACTTTGTAAAAGAAGGTTTTTCCAAATTCCAAACAAAAATTGACCGAAATCCACAAACGGGCAATTTTACAAGCTATAATCAAATTTCAGTCAAGAAATGGGGTCCACCGACACACAAAACATGTGTTAAACAACTTTTGCAACAAAAATACTCTTCATCCTCATTTAATCATATATCCCACATTCATTGTAAATATATCATCATTATTATATTATAATAATATAATAAAATATTATTTTATCAGAAAAGATAAAATATCAATTTTTAACAATTGTCACTTTAAAAATTTTCTCCATCTATATCCACAAAAAATCAATATTTTCCTCATCATATAAATCAATAATTAATTATTCACAAATAATATTACAGAATCACAGTACTGGCAACCAGGCCGTTTCCAGGAAAGAGGGGGCTTTCCAATAAGAATTTCTCCTTACTGGCGCACAATTAGGTGACCAAACCTCTCCTTAGACAGAACTTTCTAGACATTGCCAATAATGTTTTCTAATAATATTATTCAGATAATATGAATTATTGCTTCGATAATGGAAAATACTGTGTAGTGACAATTATTGAAACAACAGTAATATAAAATATCAACGCAGGAATTATTGAATCAATAAAATAAAATACTGAACAGTAACTACTGTAACAATTATTGAGTAGTGCCTTCTTACGTAAGAATCAATAATTGGTGCAATACCGTGTGCCACTGTGCAACAACACGTATTAATGTGTTTTAACCACCGGGTATTCCAACAGTATTAACGGTAACAATTGCGTCGTTATTTATAAATAACTTATACTTGTTGTTTTCTTCGTCCAATCGCTTTCTGTTATGGGGTCCACACAAGGCTGCGCCGTCGTACGAATATTCCCCAACAGCAAGAATATTCCACGACCAAACGAATATTCTCCGACAACAATGAGTATTTTATAACCACTTGCTTATTTGAAATATTTACACATTTTATCCATAACTAATCACATTAATCAAATCAACCCTTACTATTTCAAAATGATAAATAGAGGAAATTAAATTTCATTTATTAATAATTTGGGGTCTTACAAACACATTGAATTTTATTTCTTGATCTTGGATTCTTATTGTAAGTTCTCCTTTTTTCACATCTATGAGTGTCCTTCCCGTGGCCAAGAAAGGACTCCCTACGATGATCGGGATGTTCTTATCTTCGTCGAAATCCAGTATGATAAAGTCCGCAAGGAATATAAACTTATCCACTTTTACCAAAATGTCCTCTACAATGCCCCTCGAATATGTGACTGACCTATCCGCCAACTGCAATGAAATATTCGTAGGCTTTGGCACGGGCAAACCCAATTCTAAATATACTAATAATGGCATCAGGTTTATACTCGCCCCCAAATCACATAAACACTTGTTAAACGACATCTTCCCGATCGTGCACGGGATACTAAAGCTCCTCAGGTCTTTGAGTTTTGGTGGAAGCTTTTTTTGTAACACTGTACTACACTCCTCTGTTAGTGCCACTGTTTCGAAGTTTTCCCATTTCTTCTTCCTCGACAGAATTCCCTTTATAAACTTCGCATAACTCGGCATTTGTTCTAGGGCCTCTGCGAATGGAATGTTAATCTGGAGTTTCTTGAGCACATCTAAAAACTTTGCGAACTGCTTATCTGATTTCTATTTTTGGACCCTCTGTTGAAATGGCGGTGGAGGATAAACAATCGGCTCGCTGTTTAACTTTGTTTCCTTATTTTTGTTACCCTCCATTGCATTACTGTCATCAACTTTTTCCTCCGGTGTTGCTGAATTTTTTGCACTATTTCCACCGAGGTGTTTTCCACTTCTCAACATAACTGCTTGACATTGCTCATGATTACCCTTCGAATTTCTTTCGGTGTTGCTAGGTAATGTTCCTTGTGGTCTATTATTCAATGCCATTGCAATTTGACCTATCTGATTCTCTATGTTTTTGATAGCAATAGCTTGATTCTTCATAGCCAAATCATTGCTAGTCATGTACCTTGCCCATAATTCCTCCCGATCGGATTTCCTGTCCTACTGTTGAATCTGTTGTGGATGACTATGAAAACCAGGGAGATATGATGGTCATGGAGCTTGAGTTTGTTGATTATTGCTCCATGAAAGGTTTGGGTGGTTCCTATTCCCCTGGTTGTAGGTGTTTTGGTATGTATTTTGCGGAATTCTATTGTAGTTGCCTATGAACTGAACGGATGCTGGATTTATTGCACACTGCTCTGTCGGATGATCACCCGCACACAATTCACATACTACCATAACCTGCTGAACTTGTTGAACTTGAGCCCCTGCCATCGTATTTACTCTCTCATTCATCGTATCAAACTTCATGGATAATGCAGAAAGTTGTGCTTGTATAGCTGTTACTCCATCTAATTCCAAGACCCCGACCGCCTTTGCCTGTGTCATTCTTGTTGTGGGCCACTGGTAGTTATTTTTCGACATTATTTCTATCAAATTGTAGGCTTTCTTGTAACTCTTATCCATGAATGCACCGCCTGATGCCGCATCAATGCTAGTTCTGACATTTCCATGTAGCCCGTTATAGAAGGTGTTCATTTGTAACCACTTGGGCAATCCATGATGTGGGCACTTTCTGAGTAATTCCTTGTATCTCTCCCATGCCTCATATAGTGACTCCCTATTCTGTTGTTCAAACATTGTGATGTCATTGCTCATTTTCGCAGTCTTCGCCGGTGGGAAAAATTTGGCAAGAAATTTTTGAGCCAAATCCTCCCACGTAGTGATCGAACCCGACGGTAAAGAATGTAACCAACTCTTCGCCTTGTCCCGTAAATTGAATGGGAACAAGAGAAGTCTCACTGCCTCATCTGACACCCCATTGTACTTGAACGTGTTGCACATTTCCATAAAACTGATCAAATGCTCATTCGGATCGTCGTTTGCCAATGCCCCAAACTGACATGAGTTCTGAATCATCTGAATGGTCCCAAGCTTTATCTCAAAAGTGTTCGCAGTAATTGCAGGCCTAGTAATGCTCGACTGCAGATCAGTCACCCTAGGTGTGGCAAAATCCCTCAACGCTTTCTAGTCTTCGGCGGCCATCGTTTCTTCCTTATCAGAATTTTTGAATTCGTTCCTCATTTCCTCAATCCACTTACTCAACTTTTGAAATCGTCTGTCAATGTCTTCCTCAAAATGAAGCAAGTCTGGATGTTTAGATCGTGTTTGCATAAACCAATGTCGAAAACCTGAAATAGAGAAAACAAAATAAAAATGTTTAAGTAAAACTGGACTAATTAAACTGATATTGTAAAAACAAATATTAAAATCTCGGCTAAATTGTCCCCGGCAACGGCGCCAAAAATTTGTTGGTGAAAATCAATACGCTTAAAAAACACGCAAGTGCACGTGGTCAACAAGTAATATAGTGGTGAATAAGTATCGTTCCCACGGGGACAAAATATCAAGAATCTTAACTTCATAATTATCACTTTTGTATTAACCCTAATTTTATTAAACTAATCAATTCAATGGTTTTAAATTATATATAAAAAACTAAATTAATAAAGAAATAAACTATCACAAAACAGTCACCAATAACGAAATCCAGAATTTCAAATAATTAATGGAGAATTAGACTTATGATTTCACCCTGAGCTTCCCTCTGATTTTCCAACCTTTATTCCAACTCAATTCAATATTCCAGTTTATTAATCAAGAACATGAACGTAGTAAGAGCAACCTCTCGATGCACTAATACCATATTAACATCAATCCATAATTAAGATAGAAATCCATTAAACACCTAAATTAACCAACTCATTATATCTCTATGTGAACTGCAATCAAAGAAGGTTTAAGTTTAAGCTCTCTATACGATTACATGTGATGTCAAGTATATCTCTACCTTAACAATAATCACAAATCTGCTATCGACAAAATTTATGACACATGCTATATTAACTAGGTCTAGATTCGAATCTCCTCTCTCGATTCCTTTCAAATCCACAAAGAACTGTTGATCAGGAAATTCATAAATTTACGCTCAAATTAACATAGATAAACTTAAAATATCATATTGAATTAGAAATCAAAGTTATAGAATCATCGTTTCGCCCAAAGATCCATCACAAGTCTAATAAGTAAATTAGTTCATAACGAATGAATTAAAAATTGAATACTTTGTTGAAAACATCATCCCAATTACAAATAAGACTAAAGAGAAGAAGAATAAAGAAAACCCCTTCACGTAGCCTTGATTCGTAACCGTCGTGATAATCTCTAAAAATTACTCCTCCAATGTTCGCTCTTCAATCCTTGAAATCGCTCTTGAATTCTTGCCTTGTGTGTTGTAAGATTGTTGTTTTTCTACGTAATAGAAAGCTCTCCTCTCTTCTGTCCTAATTCTTCTTTTACTAGAGTCCAAACGCATCATCCCAATCCCACAAATCGATCTCTAACAGAAGTCAAAACCGAACAGGACAGCTGCAGAAAATGGGACCCCCGCCCCGGCGGGGGGTACAGGCATAAACAAGCCCGCCCCGGTGGGCTAGGCTACTGACTTCAAGATTTTCTTACTTCCACTTTTTTCCACTTTTGCTCCAAAAAGACCTCCTATCCTCACCAATTGCATCCATGACCACCCTACACATAAAATAACATGAAACAAGTAAAAACGAACACAAAACACGAAGATAACTACGAATTTAAACTTGAAATGAATAGTGATTCGTGTATATATAATCCACTTATCACAGCTCGACGTGATTCTCTTACCCAGCCTTCCTCTGCTATGTTCAGTCTTTCGGAGGTTTCCTTCAGTTCCTTCTTCAGCTTCTCTATCTCCTCGGTCTTATCTTCAGTTTAACCCTTCTCATGGACCAAATCCCATTCTACATTTCCCAGTCGTAAGAGAAGAGTCGAAATCTCCCTCTCCTTCTCCTCTAGAGTAATCTGCTGAATAATAGCTCGCTCGGTTAGATCCTGTACCTCATCTCGTAACTCCACTTTACGGTCGTATAATGTGTCATACATCTCAGCATCAATGGTGTACCGTGGTAACTCCTCTTCTTCCTCTTCCTCTTCCTCAATAAATTCCTCCTCAGGATCCTCCTCAGGATCAGTCTCGGGCTCATGCTCCTGACCAACAACGGTGATGAATGGAGATGACTCCATCTGTACTAACTGCTCCCTAACGACATGAATGTCTTGGGGCTCCTCCTCTGTCGGTACTACAGGTACACGAGGTTCCTCCTCAGTAGGTACTATAGGTACCCGGGGTTCTTCCTCCCCAGCTTGACTAGCTTCTCCAACATTCGACATCCTGACAATAAAATTTTAAGTTTTAGTTACTAAGTCGTATCATCTAACGCATACTTTAACACATAAACACATAAGGTCTTTTATTATCTTCAATGAATTACATAAATTCATTTCTTATAACTAGATAAGAGTTTTCCATCACTATCTTCTTTCTATAAGGCTACTACCTAAGGTTGTTCCCCCAAATTCGAGTACTTCGATTCCACGGGATTTGGTGTTCACTTTACAAATATCATCTATCTATCTACCCATAATAAATGCAAACCATGCAATAGATAGAAATAAAATCTTCCCTTTAAAGGGTTACAACATTTGAATCATAAACATAATCTCAGGTTAAACTAATCTTAAACATCTGTGCAGAAATATAAATAATAAGTCTTAAACAACAATCATTAACTCATGTCTAATATAAATACATCATCAAACAAATAACAAGTCTTCATCATTTGCTAACTTTTCCCTTGCCTTTACTAGTGGAAGTTTCATCGGTTCTTTCGTTCTTAACTACAATGTTATTATTAAGCAAAAGTGGGCACTATTGCCCACAAGTATAACAATGAAATAACAATATAATAACATACGAGTAAATCAAAGACATCTGAATAAAAGCTCAACTTTTGAATCAAGAATGAATAACAAGAATCAAAAAAATTCTGAGGGTCATAAGACCTTAAACTATGTCCTAGGTTATCAAGGGTTATACTTGAAACCTTTAACAGTCATAAGATTATGGACCTTTCTACTCGTACTTAGGGTGATCATCCCTTAGTACCATACTGTGCACAATATCTTAACGCTAACGCATAAGTAAAACCCTTTGCAGGGTTGTTAATCTCAGTTTGACATTCGAGTCCGCACCAAAGGAAGTTTGGTTTGGATAATTCATCAAGGGTTCTGAAATTTAGAACGCTCATCAACTATGGACTAGTCGAATCAATAAGGGTTCGCTAGTCTAATAAGGTTCAATAATAATGATATTCAAATTGAATAATAATCTCAGGAAGTATACAATAGGACAATTATTGTATAACTGAATCATGCTTTGAAAAGATAATCAATCTTTAATATAACATTTGAACATGAATAATAGTAATGATAATTTACTCGAGGTAAATAATAAACTTGAACAATAATGACAAGTAGGGTTAGGAAACTTGCCTCGTGCGTAGATTACACTTTAACTAAGCACGTTCTTTGAATTTAATCCTACATACCATTCACATTCACAATACCAGTTAATTATCACTTTAACTAATCATCATAAACCCATTCTTTTATCTAAACTTTGGTTATGACTATACTTAGTCAAATATCACACTTATTGTCACATAATAAAACTTCATGAATAATAAGCTACTTATGAAATCAATAATTCAATTCACATGTAATTATGTTATTTACATGTTAAGTATTTATTTTAATATCTCATTATACTTAAAACATATTTGTATGTTCATTACATTAAGTTAACATCACATTCATGAACTTTAACACTTTAAAATTACATTTTTGGACCATTCTGCAGAGTGGCGCTGCGGCGCCACGTTTATACTAGGTCTTGGCGCTGCGGCCAGACACTTGGCGCTGCGGCGCGGGACTTAAGGTGCTGGACTGGCGCCGCGGCGCGGCGAGCCAGAAATTGTTCTGCAATTTGCAAAAATTGCAGAACACAGCCCAAAATTTCCAATTAAATTACTACTACACGAAATTAATCATATACATATGTTATAATTCATGCATAAACATAACCCAACATTTATAGAATGGTTTTAACCCATTAAAACACATAATCACAGAGTTAAAATCTATAATTTCTCTGACTTTGATGTTCTTGAAGGTTTTATAAATAAAACATGAAAATTGATACTACGAATTCGTTATAACACCGAATCCGTTCGTTTAAAGTTTGGTCTCTTCGTATCAACATGTTTAATAATATACAAGTGTAAAATTTAGGGATAATATACGATCAATACATAAAATATCACGTATAAGGCCATAAGGCCAAACCCATACTTTGTAAATTTTTGAAATAGCAATTCATAGTATTATGAAACTGATGACATGATAATTCACATAATATATATATATATATATATAATCAAATATGATTTGATACATCTTAACCCATATATAAACTCATAATCAAACCCTTTCTTAATTACAGAGATTTTACAAAATGTATGAAAGCCATTTTTATAAAAACTAATGACGTGAATTAGAAATTGGGTTTGGAGAAATTACTCAGAGCGTAGAGTGTAATGTAGGAGATGAATTGAAACTCTTCTCAAACTCTTCTTCAATGACACACTCAAAATTCTTTACTTTTCTCTCTGAATTCTCTCTGTTATAGTTTATAGGCTTAGCAAATATAATAAAAGGAGAATACGTAGAATATCAACTGAGCCTTTATGCGCAGAGTTGTGGTCAGTTGCTCCATACGTGGTTTAACTGCCCTCAACTCCCCTTAAGGCCTCATTTGGCTAGCTTTAAAGCCTTATAACCAATTAATTTAATAAACTCATTTATCATATAGTTTAAATCATGTCACACCCACTTGCACAATAAATCAAATATCTTATTTAATTTACTTTAAATAAAATATAATAATTTCTCATAAATTCACATAATTAAATTTCTCATTAATAAATAATGTCAAATTATTAAATCTCTAATTAATAATTAAATTAATTAAATAACATCATGCTTAATTAAATATTTCATTTAATTCAATAAGCTCACATATTTACATATTTGAATAATAATTATTCTTTACATTAATTTAATAAATGTAACACATATAATTAAATTAATCTACCATAATTGCATCAATTAATTATTTAATCTAATAATTAAATCATCGAAAAATATTTATTTAATTTAATAAATATTAAAATTAATTACAAAATTCTCGTTCGTCACAGTTACAACTTAAATTCAGTCACAAACAATTAAAAACACAAATAAATGATTTCATTGTACCAGTCAAAATCAACATATTGATTATGAGTGTTTGTTGAACAGAAATAATCAGAACATAAACGATCAAAGCATACGTGCGTATATATACATGATATATAATTGCTTTCATTGTACCAGTCAAAATTAGCAGATATCTGAGATGCGTTAACAACATACGCGTATGCTATGAAATGCAAGGTAAAAATATATTGTGCGTACAGATAAAGGAGTTTACCTCTGGAAACCTTCGCCTGAAGAATCCACTGAGAATTGATTTCAACAGAGAGAAAAGAGATCCGTCGGTTTTGAGCGACGTGAATCGATTGGAAAAGGAAGAGGATATGGGTGCCGCCTCAGGTGGTGGCTGTGTTCTTCCTATTCCGCCTTCCTTAGTGGTATCTTCCGCCAGAAATCTGATCGAAGGTCGCAGTAATCGATGCGTCGAGAGAGATAGATTAAATGCCATATTTGGGGATAGCAATCTAAGGTTGAGCTTGAAAGGATTTAAATGAATATGAAATTAAATTAGTTGCCATTTTTGAATTTTGAATATATTATCCCAGATTTAAGGGATTTGAGAAATGAATTTAGGTTTTTTAGTGGCTCATATGTTTCTGTTAAAGGTAATTAGGAGCATTAAATATGATAGACAGGTGTTAAATTTGAAGAAGGGCAGATGTCAAATTATTATGTCATATACTGTGATTTAGTATATATAGATTTTGAATTTTTAATATATTATCCCAGATTTAAGGGATTTGAGAAATGAATTTAGGTTTTTTAGTGGCTCATATGTTTCTGTTAAAGGTAATTAGGAGCATTAAATATGATAGACATGTGTTAAATTTGTAGAAGGATAGATGTCAAATTATTGTGTCATGTACTGTGATTTAGTATATATAGATTGGAAGGTGATTCACGTGATTCTAAATGAATCCTACTAAATCTAAGGTTACAGGAATGTGTTGCTATATATATTATATATATGATATATGATATATGATATATATATATATATATATATATATATATATATATATATAGAGCAAGGATCAAGTGCATATCCCTTATCTTACTCACCCGTGCTTACCCCCTTTTAGGCGACGGTTTCGGTCATACAACCGTCGTTTATACTTTTAGCGATGATATATGTTGTCCGTCGCTAAAAGTATAGACAACGTTTGTATGACCGAAACCGTCGCCTAAAGGAGGGTAAGCACAGGTGAGTAAGATAAGGGGTATGCACTTGATCCGGACTGTATATATATATATATATATATATATATATATATATAATTCTCAATTATTTTATAATTAAAATAAAAGTTTATTTTAATATTAAAATAAAAGAGTTTATTTTAATTTTAAAATTAGAATTTTATGCTAACTAATTAGAGTTGGAATTGGATTCCATGATAACTAATTGGAGTTAAAATTGGATTTTATGTTTCCTAAAATAAAGGAGTTTATTTGTGAATAGGAAAATGAATCCATGTTTCCTTAAATAAAAGAGTCTATTTAGATATGAAATAAGATTTCATATTATTAAAAAAAGGAGTTTATTTGTGAATAGGAAAGAAAATTCGTGTTTCCTATAATAAAAGTTTTTTTTACTTGGAATTGGATTCTATAATTAATTAAAATAAAGAAGTTTATTTTGATTAAAGATTTTGATTAAAATAAAATAGTTTATTTTATTCAAAATTGGATAAAATAAAATAATAGAGGTTTATTTTGATTTATATTTGGATTAAAATAAAGGAGTTTATTTTGATTCAAAATTAGATTTTATGCTAACTAAATTTTGCCATTAAATGATATCAATATATATATATTGAATGTTTAGTATTCATGTGATGAATGTTATTTATTGATGTATATGTAGATGTGTATGATAATATATGGGATTGATTATGGACTATTGACCAATGTGATTGGATTTTATTTTAGTTGAATGCATGAATGTATGAGTTTTATTAAATGGGGTCTGTGTACCTCGTCTTCTCTAATTTTTTCTTAATGTAAATTCTAATTCCCTCCTATGTACTTCCCCTTGACTGTTGATCAAGGTTTTTATTTATTTTAAATAGTTTTGTAATAGGGTTTGACCTTTTGGTTCATTTGGTGGATCTAGTGAACCAAACTAGAATAAAAGTTCATAATCAATCCAGGTAGAATATAGTATTCTATATGTTCATGCTTATACTATATATTATATATTATGCAAACATGCTTCGCATGTTAATTAATATGACGGGTATTTTATATATATATATATATATATATATATATATATATATATGTGTGTGTGTGTGTGTGTGTGTGTGTGTGTGTGTGTGTGTGTGTGTGTGTGTGTGTGCATGCACGCTAAACAAGATGAGACAAATTAATAACAAACCCCTCAAATTTTTTATATATTAAGTCCTAAGCGTTCAAAGATATTTGGAATATCGAACGTCGCCTTCTAGCATGATAAAAAATAATAGAGTATCAATTAGTTATTATAAGTTTGTTGTGTCACCACAAGGCTTATCTTAATTCTTTGAGATGTTAATTTTATCACATTTGATACTTATAAAGAAAATTGAACAATATTGTTTTGTTGTGTCACCACAAGGATAATATTTTTCTTTTTTGAATATATGGAGTGCTAGGTTGGACTTAACTTAAATCATTTTAGTTCGGATATTCACACACTTGACCATTTTGATCTAAGAGGCAAAATACAAGGAGTTGCATAGTTGATGTAATTGACAAGAATTGTCTACCCATTTATTTATATATAGTTTGTTGTGTCACCACAAGGCTATATACATTTGAAATGAGATCCTTATTCTCACTAGCAAATCTTTAATTAGATTTTGCCAAACTATATAAGTGAGGGTAATATAGTTTATGAAAATAGTGGGAGATACCAATTTAAAATAAGACCTAATTTATTTTGGTAATTAATAAAAGAATGTATGCTAAAATGTTGTTAATTACAAATTCGTTTATAGAATTTTACAATGTTTAAATTACTATCACTGCGAAGCATATAATATGTTATTTAATCGGACCGAATTAAATGGATTGGTTGAGGAATTTGAGAATAGTTCTCATGGATGAAAAGCTATATTATGTCCTTAATACGTCTTTCCTACAATGGTTGCAGACAATGCCTCTGAAGAAGAGATTGCTACTTTTAGAAAATGGCAAGATGATGCACAGTTGGCTCAATGCATCATGCTCCCATCTATGAGTAACGAGCTTCAGCGTCAACATGAAACTATAGATGTTCGTACTATATTCCTGCACATCAAGAAGTTGATGGTGAGGAAAGTAGGACTGATAGATATCAGATATCTAAGAAGCTCTTCCGATCTAGAATGACCGATGATACTACAGTACAGACACATGTCCTAAACATGATCAATTTGATTGAACAATTAGGACAACATGTTTTGTCATGGATAGAGATTTGAGCCAAGATTTGATCTTACACTCACTCCCGGACTCCTTCTCACAATTATTGTGAATTTTTCATATGAACAAGCTAGATATCAGCCTCGCTGATTTGCTTAACATGTTGAAAAATGTTCACTACAAAAAAATAATTCATTGGCGATGGCATCATTAGCGACGGCTGTACCCCCGTCGCAAATAGCATCATTCTTGACGGCTTCGCCGTCGCCAATGATGCCCGTCGTGAATGACCCTTCCTGGTCCAAATTTGGTGGGAATTTTTTTGGCGCGCGTGGTAAAAGGACATAGGCGACGGCATATGTCGTCGGTAGTAAGTGTCATCGCTAATGAGTTTATATTTATATTCAGTTACTTAATTTTTCCCCATTTCACTTATTACTTTTCTCCCTCTTCCCTTGCGCCGTCGTCGCCGGCTTCTCTTCCCGTCACCCACTCGCCTTTTATTTTCGTCGCCGATCTCTTCCCGCCGTCGCCGATCTCTTCCCGTCGTCCCTCTCTCTTTCCGTCGTCCCTCTCTTGACTGCAATGTCCCTCTCGCTCTCTGTCTCTCTCGACTGAAATCCTCGCTCTCTATCGTCTCTCTCGACTGCAAGGTAATCTTCCCAATTTCAATTCTATTTCAGAGCACTAATTAATGGGTTCATTCTTCTGACTGATTTATTTGCTTGTACATATTTTTTTGTTAGTTAATTTTGCTTTTACACATTTGTTCTTACTATACATGTTTTGGGATTTTGTGGTGTTAATTGGTTTATTTTATTAATTTATGTTGGCGTTGTTGTTTATCAACCATGTAATGCTGGTCATATGTATGTCCATTTAGCTTAAATATCATGATTTTATTTATGATTAAATAGATACAATTGTGTCAAGATGTGCTATTCGGGATAAGAAGTTCAAATTGAAAACCTAGTATTATGTTGAGGATACATTATCAAACAATCTCAGTGTTCACAACTGTTATAAACATGTCTGGATATTATAATTTTATATTTGCAATGGTCTTCATGACTACAAGTAAATGGTTAAAGGTAGAGTATGTTTTATGCAGGCATTAGACAATTTTGGGGAAGGGTCTTTTGGGTACTGCAAGATCAAGTTTATTTCTGTCAGTTTACTGTTCATCTGCGTGGTAAGCATTTATTGAACGGAGCATTGTGTTACTATTATATATTCCTTCCATACCACAAAAAGAATCCCATTTGAAAAAAATTATAAACTTAAGGATATATTTATGTTCTATGTTTACATATTGTAAAGTGGAGAGTTTATTCCTTATATTATAAAGCCTTTTATAGACTAAGACCAATTCACTACAGTCAAACGAAAAATGAGAATGTATGAAGTGTTTATATTACATTAACATGAAGACAAGACCTCAACTTTTTCGAGTTATTCAAGTGCATACAAGTTGAATTTGGATAACTGCAGTAATAACATGATTTAGAGTTTACAAAGAACACATTCTAATGCTCATATTCAAATTTGGAGCTATCAGCCATTCTTTTGTGTTTTTCATCCAAATGCTCATATTCAAATGCTTATATTAAAAAAGTTTAATAATATTTTGTGACCTGATAAAAAGCTAGTATTTTTATTGTTATACAAAAATAATCCTTACTTTGACATGTGCATATTTTCATATAGTTTAGGAAGCTTAGAAACCCGTTTGAGATTCACTTAGTAGGAGTGAATCTCAAATAGTCCCCGTTTTGGGACTGTTCTTGTATGTTTCGATCTCACTTAGGTCGGTGTTAACGACTTGAGCACGTCTTTATATTTTTTGAATTTTCGGTCAGTATATATCTCTTGATATTCTTCGGGTGCATATTTAGACTACGATGTGTTAGTATATTTTGTGTACTTGAAGACCATGGGGAGGTGCTGCCGAAAATTCTAAAAAATGTAAAGATGTGTTCAAGTTGTTGGCATCAGTGAGGCGACACATCCGGGAATGGGATAGAAGCCTGACCCGTTAGAGTGGGAGATGAAGTTAGGAAACTCATAAGCTTGCATATACATTAACTTGGAGACTTGATTGTGTTTGTCTAACTTTTCATATATATAGCAGACAGTTGTCCGAGATGTCTGTTGATCGAAGTTGGATGGAACGTAGGGTAGCCACTGATAGGAGTAGGCTTATCTCTGAGTATCGTAGTGGGGTTGAACAGTTTCTCAACTTCGCGTTTGAGCAAGTCAGCGGCGATGAGATCAGATGTCCTTGTAAGAGGTGTGTGAATGAAGTGTGGAAGGAAAGGAGTGATGTCATGTGCGACTTATTTGCGTATGGGTTCAAGCAGGGTTATACAACATGGATCTATCATGGGGAAACCTGGTTGGATGAACATGAATCAGCACCGGAATCCAGAGGTGACGAAAACTTTGACTGTACTAACATGATAGTCGAAGCTACTGGTTCGTACTTTCAGTGGAATACAGACAGGGATGGCAGTAGCGTCGAGCAAGAGCCGAATGATGGGGCTAAGGGTTTCTATGAGTTATTGCATAAAGCAGCGACACCACTGTATGACGGGCACGAAAAGCACACCGTCTTATCTGCTGTGACTAAGTTTTTACACTTCAAGAATGAGCATGACTGTAGCGAGAGAGGTTTTAATGAACTGTTAAGCATTGTGAAGGAGTGTTTACCTGCAGGCAATAAGTTACCGGAGTCGTACTATGATGTGAAGAAAATGGTCAAAAGGCTCAATCTAGGGTATGAGAAGAATGATGCTTGTGAGAATGACTGTATGTTGTATTACGGTGATGTCAATAAAGATAAGAGGTCATGTGATATTTGTGGTACAAGTAGATACTGTGAACAGCGCAAGAAAAAGGGAAAAGACGTGCCGAGAAAGATCTTACGTTACTTTCCCATTGCCCCGAGGCTTCAGCGGTTGTTCATGTCAATACATACCGCCGAGGATATGAGGTGGCACTCTACACGGGACATAGTCGAAGGTCAACTGACGCACCCGGCAGATGGGCTTGAGTGGAAAAATTTTGATAACAAGCACCCCTCGTTTGCTGAAGAGGTTCGCAATGTTAGGCTTGGACTTCCTACGGATGGGTTTAATCCGTTTAACGGGCCTTACACAAAGCCCTACTCAACTTGGCCGGTGATTATTGTGGTGTATAACCTCCCGCCTTCGATGTGCATGAAAGATCCCTACATGTTCATGCCTTTACTGATTCCGGGTGATAAGAGTCCGAGTAAAGACATCAATGTATACCTCAGGCCGTTAGTTGATGAGTTGAAGATGTTGTGGGAAAAAGGGGTTCAAACTTATGATGTATCTCTTAAGCAGAACTTTGACATGAGGGCAGCTTTACTGTGGACAATAAATGACTTCTCGGCGTTAGGAATGATCAGCGGATGGTCGACTCATGGGGGCTTATCATGTCCCGTGTGCATGGGGTCAGTTAAAGCTGTGCGGCTCAAACATGGGGGGAAAATGAGTTTCTTTGCAACATCCAGATAGTTTTTGCCGATTGAACATCGTTATCGACGGATGAGTAGACAATTCAATCGAAAAACAGAGAAACGTCAAGTACCTGGCCGTCTTTCTGGGTCAGCAGTGTTGAGTTGGATTAGTCATTTGAAGTTTCCACCTCCAGGGAAGAATCACAGATTAGAGCGAGCTTATGGTTATGGTAAGGTTCACAACTGGACACACAGATCCATGTTCTTTGACCTGCCTTATTGGGCTACACTCTGCATCCGTCATTGTTTAGATCCGATGCATACTGAGAAGAAAGTATTTGATAATATTTTTTATACAGTCATAGATGCCACTGGTAGAACAAAGGACAACAACAAGTCGAGGCTTGATTTGGTAGAAATGAACATTAGGGAAGATTTGTGGCTGTATCAGGAGGGTAGTAAGACGGTAACGCCTAAAGCTGAATATACTTTGACCAGGGAACAGTTGATATTGATATGTAATTGGATCAGTGGACTGAAGCTCCCAGATGGATATTCTTCGAATATAGTAAGGTGTTGTAAAGTTGAAGAGCTGAAGTTTCGGGGTCTCAAAAGTCATGATTGTCACGTATTCATGAAGAAGCTGATCCCTGTGGCATTTATCGACTTATTACTGAAACGTGTGGTTGAAGCACTGACAGAGCTTTCTAATTTCTTCAGATATCTATGCTTGACGGAGCTTCAGGTCAAAGACATAGATAAAATGGAGATGCAGATAGTGGAAATAATGTGCAAGTTAGAAATGATCTTCCCTCCATCATTTTTTAATTCAATGGAGCATTTACCTATTCACTTGCCATACGAAGCTAAGTTTGGCGGTCCCATACAATATAGATGGATGTATCCATTCGAGAGGTAATGACATTAATGTTTTTAATACGGTAAAATGTTCATTATTTTTTTTGTTAATCTGTATATCACATAAGTATATGCGACGTCTAAAGCAAAAGGTGAAGAATAGAGCCCGTGTAGAGGGGTCGATTACTGAAAGTTATGTTATGGAGGAACTTGTTAATTTCTGCTCGTTGTACTTTGAGCCGAATGTTCATATGAAGCACAATCGCTTACGTCGGAATCAGGCTGTTGCGCGCGAGGAAAATGGAGAATTAACTGCCTTTAGTCATCCTGTACGCCCATTCGGCGGTAAAAAAAGGCGATTCTTAATCGATAGTGAGTATGCAGCTGCCACATTGTATGCACTTGTCAACATGAATGAAGTAGCGCCATACATTAAGTAAGTAGTCATAACTATATATGTCTGGTGTAATTGTGTCAAGTTCCTTTCCAAACACATTGAGTATATAACTGTGTTGCAGTCAATATGATGTTGAAGTACGTGAAGCGAATCCGAGTATATCGGACGAGGATTTGCAAACTTTGAGAAATGGAGAATTTGTGCAATGGTTTAAGGATCATGTAAGTCTAACCTTTAAACGTTCAATGAATCTACCATCATAGACTTATTCTTATGGCGTAATTAACTTTAGAATATATTGTGTTAATGTACATTAGGTCCTCGCAGATGAGTTAGCTGACAATCGACTAAAGCTTATAGCCGACGACCCCGAAAGATCTGTAGATACTTATACATGTTGCATTGTCAACGGTTACAGATTTAAGTGTTGCGATATTGGGGAAGTCGCTTCTGCTGATTCTGATGTTGTGGTGAAAGGTAGCTGCTACGATAACATTTGGGATGACTGGTATGGACGATTGCTAGACGTTGTCATTCTCAAATATTGGGGTCATAAAGAATTAGTTTGCTTCAAATGTCATTGGTTTGATGTTCAGAATGGAGTTAAAGTAGATGAGTGGTATGGACGAGCCTTTTATTTTAGCAAGTCAAGCGACACATGTGTACTACGCGCGGAGTGTTAAGACTCCTGCAAGCCCATGGCATGCTGTTATAATCACCAAAACCCGTGGTTTTCAAGGCACAACTCCTCGTCCAGACGATGAACCTTTACAAGTCGAGTCTACTAGTGTCACACCTACTGATGTGCCAATTATTAGTGATTCTAGTGAAGAAGAGGATGATGTTGTCGTTGTCGAAAGTGAAGATGATGTTGTGACAAGTCCAGACGAAGATGGTGATGACAACGATAGTGAAGATCTACTGCTCGAAGATGACGATTCTGATATTGATGGCTTTGACGATATAAATGATTAGGAGTATGTATGTGTCAGTTTAGTTGTATTCAAATGTAATAGTTTGTAGTAGTGCAATCATTATCTTCAACTTATATTAATCTACTAAATAAGGTGTTGAGTTGTTTTAGGAGTATGTACTATTTGTGTCAGTTTAGGTTATTATTTATGTTGTATCCTTTTAGGTTAATATTTATGTTGCATTCTTTTAATTGTATTTGTATGTAGGTTACTATTTATGTTGCATTCTTTTAATTGTATCTGTATGTTATCCTCTATGTTATCCCTCTTTTACTGTATGTTGCATTCTTTTAGTTGACAGTATACATACATATGGCGCGCACACCACACGGCGATCGTGGTGGGCGTGCAGGTCGTGGGGGCCGTGGAGATTCTACGCGTGATGATCAGGCGGGATCGTCAGGTATAATTATATATGTTATTGGGATACAGCTTATTATTTTTTATTTTATATTGTATTGACATTATATTCGTTTATATAAATATTGATGTATTTCAATACATAGGTGATCGACGTAGGCCTCCGCGGGGACTAGCACGTGGCTTGCTAGGGAATCCCCCCCAGGCGCCTCTTATATGTCGTGTTGGGACTCATAGGTAATTTCATAATCCTA
The DNA here is from genome assembly GCA_020205505.1 of Panax japonicus. NCBI lineage: Eukaryota > Viridiplantae > Streptophyta > Magnoliopsida > Apiales > Araliaceae > Panax > Panax japonicus. The sequence goes on along the minus strand of CM035113.1, from coordinate 20,882,045 downwards.
TATAATATTACTATAATGTAAGTATTTAGTTCTTATATATTCTTTGTAATTTGCAATTTCAATTGTAGTATCCTTGACGCCACGCCAAGGAACACGTTGCTTGGGATCGTCCGCAACCGATTCTCAAGCCCGTGGATGAGGTGGGCAAATGTGGATGATCGTACACGTCAGTTGATTATTGCTGAATTTAAGGTAGGATGCCAATCATTCATATGCTAGTTTTATTAGACATTTGAATATGTTGTTACCTCTTTGATTTATGTTATCTCTTTGATTTATGTTGTCTACTAAACTTCTTAATGTGTGATGTGCAAAGATATTATCGTTTTGAGGACGGGCAAGAAGCCCATGGCATGACTGTTCTGCACAGATACATAGAGATGAATTGGCACAAGTGGGTCTACGATTGGAAGAAAAAGGCCCAGACGAAGATGGCTGATGGACAGACACTTAAGGATGTCCGGCCAGATTTCATATCTGCTGCAGTGTGGGACCAGATGTGAAGCATTTGGGACGGCGAGGCCTTCAAGAAGATGTTGACACAGCGTTCAGCTGCCCGACAGCTGAGTCGTCTCCCACACTGCACTGGGTCTCAGTCGTACGACCTATACCGGGAGAGACTTGAGGTGAGTTTAAAGCATGCACCCTCCCGCTTGGAGTTTTGGTGGCACGCCCACCAAAAGAAAGGTGACGGTGGTTATATCTCACCTGAGGCAGAACGCATTGCTGTAAGTTATTTAATTCTCTTATTTAATATGTATTTAAAATTCGGATATTCTTTTATATTATTTCATTTTATACTTTGCGTATCATCCACTAATGTGTTTTTTGTCAGCGACGGTTCGAAGATCTTGCAGTGGCCCGGAGCAGCCAGAGAGGTGACACTCCAGTAGACGAGTCTACGCGTGCAGACGAGGAGATAGAGGACTGGCTGCAGGCTACAGGGGGACCGAAGAAGGGCAGAGTTGTGGGCATTCCCCATGTCCCAGTTTACACCCTAGTCCCTGCTGCGAGATCTCGACAACGCCCACCCACTGGAGGTAGTGGTGCGAGTGGATCGGGCGCCGGCCCTTCATTATCCGACGACTTCTTCCGGCAGATCATAGAGGGGTGCATGTCGAGCGGTGTTGTGCAGTCAGGCGCACCATCACGCGAGTGGATCTATCAGCTGGCTCAGGAGGTTGTCCACAGCTCTATCGATCCTACAGCTGTCGTTGATGATCTCATGGGTGTAGTACGGGAGGAGGCCATCCGCGTGGGTGCAGTTGTCTTGGCCAACATCTTTCCACCACATATTCGACAGGTAAAAATAATTAAATTCTGTATTTCCTTATTTAATTTATGTAATGTGTAATTGTATTGCTTAGATAAACATAAGATAAAACCCTAACACCATTATACACACATAGAACGCCACGCAAACACACACATAGCACCGCGTAGGTATTCGGCACGTGTTACAACTGACGGTACTCGATTCCGACATACGGAGACCGAGTTATCGCCTAGTTTGCGAAACTGAACCACACTTAGCCAAAAAGTCGAAAAAGAGCCCGAAACCTGCATCATCCGTCCGAACGCCACGCAAACACACACATAGCATCGCGTAGGTTTTAGACACGCGTTACAACTGACGGTACTCGATTCCGACATACGGAGACCGAGTTATCGCCTAGTTTGTGAAACTGAACCACACTTAGCCAAAAAGCCGAAAAAGAGCCTGAAACCCGCATCGTCCATCCGAACGCCATGCAAACACACACATAGCACCGCGTAGGTATTCGTCACGCGTTACAACTGACTGTACTCGATTCCGACATACGGAGACCGAGTTATCGCCCTGTTTGCGAAACTGAACCACACTTAGCCAAAAAGTCGAAAAACAGCCCGAAACCCGCATCGTCCGTCCGAACGCCACGCAAACACACACACAGCACCGCGTAGGTATTAGACACGCGTTACAACTGATGGTACTCGATTCCGACATACGGAGACCGCGTTATCGCCCTGTTTGCGAAACTGAACCACACTTAGCCAAAAAGTCGAAAAAGAGCCCGAAACCCGCATCGTCCGTCCGAACGCCACGCAAACACACACTTAGCACCGCGTAGGTATTAGACACGCGTTACAACTGACGGTACTCGATTCCGACATACGGAGGCCGCGTTATCGCCCTGTTTGCGAAACTGAACCACACTTAGCCAAAAAGCCAAAAAAGAGCCAGAAACCCGCATCGTCCGTCCGAACGCCACGAAAACACACACACAGCACCGCATAGGTATTCGGCACGCGTTACAACTGACGGTACTCGATTCCGACATACGGAGACCGAGTTATCGCCTAGTTTGCGAAACTGAACCACACTTAGCCAAAAAGCCGAAAAAGAGCCTGAAACCCGTATCGTCCGTCCGAACACCACGCAAACACACATACACAGCACCATGTAGGTATTCGGCACGCGTTACAACTGACTGTAATCGATTACGACATACGGAGATCGCGTTATCGCCCTGTTTGCGAAACTGAACCACACTTAGCCAAAAAGCCGAAAAAGAGCCCGAAACCCGCATCGTCCGTCCGAACGCCACGCAAACACACACACAGCACCGCGTAGGTATTCGGCACGCGTTACAACTGACGGTACTCGATTACGACATACGGAGACCGAGTTATCGCCTAGTTTGCGAAACTGAACCACACTTAGCCAAAAAGCCGAAAAAGAGCCCGAAACCCGTATCGTCCGTCCGAACGCCACGCAAACACACACACAGCACCGCGTAGGTATTCGGTACGCGTTACAACTGACTGTACTCGATTCTGACATACGGAGACCGAGTTATCGCCCCGTTTGCGAAACTGAACCACACTTAGCCAAAAAGTCGAAAAAGAGCACGAAACCCGCATCGTCCGTCCGAATGCCACGCAAACACACACACAGCACCGTGTAGGTATTAGACACATGTTACAACTGACGGTACTCAATTCCGACATACGGAGACCGCGTTATCGCCCTATTTGTGAAACTGAACCACACTTAGCCAAAAAACCGAAAAAGAGCCCGAAACCTGCATCGTCCGTCCGAACGCCACGCAAACACACACACACAGCACCGCGTAGGTATTAGACACGCGTTACAACTGACGGTACTCGATTCCGACATACGGAGACCGCGTTATCGCCCTGTTTACGAAACTGAACCACACTTAGCCAAAAAAGCCGAAAAAGAGCCCGAAACCCGCATCGTCCGTCCGAACGCAACGAAAACACACACACATCACCGCGTAGGTATTAGAAACGCGTTACAACTGACGATACTCGATTCCGACATATGGAGACCGAGTTATCGCCCTGTTTGTGAAACTGAACAACACTTGTAGAACACAAACTAAAATAATATAAATATGATCTATTTTGGGGACTCCGTTATTAATATTTTAATTTTGTAGGGTCTTGTTGATGAGACTCGTGGAGGTGGAGATGGCGGCACAGGTGATGCTCGTGGAGGAGATGGTGATGATCTCCGAGCTGATGCTGATGAGACTATGGAGGATGGGACCGGCGATGGGACAGAGATTCCTGATCTTGGGCATTAGTTGTTTATATTTATATTTTGACTTTCATGTATGTATTTAGCTTTTGAGTTGTATAGATTTGAGTTTGGTATCTAATTATATTAATTATTGATAATAAAATATATGATTGTTATTGATATGCGTATATTGTCATTATTTATTTTTCTTAGTTTATAACAGGTACAATGTATATGTAAATGAACAGGGGAATTTTGCAATTTTATTATTTTTTTTTAAAGTGGGTCATTGGCGACGGTCATGCCATCGGCAATGACTCATTGGCGACGGCACGCCGTCGCCAATGTCCCCGTCGCCAATGACCCACTTGCCGACGGCGAGCGACGGGAGAACGGGGCGACGACCCATACGGCGACGGGAAGGGCGACTGAAAGTGTCGTCGCCAATGACCTCATTGCCGACGGCAATAGGGTCATTGGCGACGGCACAGGCCGTCGGCAATGACCTTATTTTTTGTAGTGGTTGAGAGTCACTTTTCAACCAAGAAAGACCAAATCTTACTGGTAGGGGCCAAAGGATCTTCTAAAAGGAAGAACGATTCTAAGAAGGTAAATAGAAAGGGCATAAACAAAGGATAATAAGAACAAAACTGATATGGATAACAAAGGAGTTTGCTTCCACTGCAATAAGCCATGACACTGGAAAGAAAATTGTGAGAAGCATATTGCAGAGCTAACCAGAAGAAGCTTAGTGAAGTTTCGGTTACAAATACAATTTTGTTCATGATTTAAAATAAATTTTTCTTTAAGTCAAGTTTCTACTTGGGTATTGGATACCGACTTTGGTTATCATAAATATAGATTTATGAAGGGACCAAGCAGAAGTAGAAAGCTAAACAAATATAAGTAATCCTATATATGGGAAATGAAGCAAAGGTTACCACATTAGCCATAGAAACTTATAGTTTAGCAATGCCTATGGGCAAATCTATTAAGTCAATAAGTTGTTATTGTATTCCAGTTCTTGTTAGAAATATTATTTCCATTTTATTGTTGGACAATGAAATCTTTGGTATTATATTTAAGAACAATTGTTGTTCTATTTATAATTATAATATTTTGTATAGAACTGCAATATTACTTAATGGATTTTGTATACTTGACATACGTGAAAATAATTTTGCAAATTGAAAAAACTAGTATAAAAAAATGAGATGATCATTCAAAGAGTTGAATGCGTGTATTTGCTGAAATACAAGTGTGAATTATTTGAAAGGTTCAAAGAATTCAGAAATGAAACAAATTGGAATGGACGCCTCCTGATACGCAATAATTGATTAATGTATCTGAAATGAAAATCCATACCTTGTTGGACATGGTATGGTCCATAATAATTTTATCGACATTCCAGTATCCCTCTGGGGTCATGCCCTAGAAATGGTTGCATATCTACGAAAAGGTAACCTCAAAATCAAGCCCCAAGACTCCATAAAAGTTATGGACAGGGAGGATTCCTAATCTTAAGTATGTTAAGATAAGGGGTTGTCCAGCTTATGTGAAAAAAGGTTTCAAAGGATAAGCTTGGGACAAGATTTGACAAGTATAGATTTGTGGGACATCCTAAAGTAAGTTTAGGTTATATGTTCTATAATCCTACATAGCAAAAGGTGTTTATTGCGAAACACGCCACCTTCTAAGATAAAGGTTTTTATCATTGAAGGGCTAGTGGGAGGATAATAGAATCTTGAAGAGTTCAAGAACCACAAAATACTATAAGTCAAATAAGATTCATCATGGATGATGATGATGAGGTACGCATAATAGAAGATGGTGATCCAGTTACATACGATGAGGGAATAGTTGTAGACACTCAGAGAAATATATTGAAGCAAGCTTCTCAAAACTGGAACATTCGTTTTTTATAAGACAATCAAAAGAGTTTGATTTTATCAAAAATAAGAATGAACCTAGTGTGTACAAAAGGGTCAGTGGGAGCGCCTTGACATTCCTAGTATTATATGGTGATATACTACGGATAAGGAATGACATACTAATGCTACAATCATTAAAGCTAAAGTTGACTAAACATTCCTCCATGAATGATTTAGGAAGAATATCTTAATTGGGGATACAAATCTATATAGATAGATTTAAAAGGATGCTCGAATTAACCCAAAAAAGCTATATTCATTTGATGCTAAAGTTATTTGGCATGGTAAACTCCATGGGATGTCTCTTGTTGATGAACCCTGGAGTGTATCTCTCTTAATAGTACCTATAGACTCATAAAAGAGAGATCACATGAGTAACTATCATGTATACAATGAAATATACGAGACCTGATGTTGATCGGACATATTCTGGAGAAGATCACTGTCAAACAGTGAAAAACATCTTAAAGTACCTAACCGGCACTAAGTATGTGATCAGATTTATGGTGGGTCTGAATTAAAACTAGAAGGCTTAACAGACTCAAGTTTTTCAGACATACCAAGACGACAGAAAATCTACTTTAAGGTAAAGCATTACCTTGAACGGTGGTGCATTGCAATTGGAAAGGTTCCAAACAACAAAGAGTTGCTGGTTTAGTGATAAAGACAAAGTATATAACTATAAATGAAGATGCAAGTTGATTATTTGGATGAAAAGTTCATTACAAAACTAGGAATAGTTCCTAAGTCTCATCTTGGATCTAAACATGTGTTGCAACACTTTCATTTGATTAAAAGATCGTTAAAAGATGGGAAATCACTATAGAGATAGTGGACTCTCAAGAACAATATTACATATCCATTAACTAAAGCTTATCCAACAGCAGGATAAACGTCACTTAGGGAAGAAGAGTATGAGATACCATGACGATTGGCTTTAGTGCAAGTGGGAGATTGAAAGTAGTATGAACAAAAGCCAATCATATTTAATGATAAAGCATATACTTTGTAACAATCTTATTCATTTATTAATAAAAAGTATTAATTTATTAAAGGCTTTTAATTATCTACATGATGCTGTTTTATAATATGTGATAAACCCATAGTTTTAAGCAATGCTTTTAGAATAATGATGATGATCATTCTAATGAGATCTAAATTCTTAGAAAGCTTAAAACTAAAATAGTTCCCAATCGTTGGATTACTAAATTGGGGATTAGTGAATCCGAATAGATTGGTACATACGTTGCTTGCTCATTAGATGAGGATGATTGATCTCATGATCATTTGTGTGGAGATACTAAAGCAAGTATGTAAGTGGCTCGCTAAGGAATACCTAATGGAGTTTTACTTGCCTGTCATTAGGAATTCCTGTAGTGATAGTAGTACAAGTGATCATTAGACTTGAGATCATCATAGTATCTTATGTATGATGAATTATACTTTGACTTATTACTTAAGACCCTTAGGGTATATCAAAGGGTATGCTTAGGTATAATAAGTTGTACATGGAGATAATGTATGATCAATAAAGAATCTACCGCTTCTAGTAAAAGAAGAGAAATGTCCTATTTGATTCGATAAATGACAACCCAGTAGTCCTTGGCCAAGGCAGAATAAAATTAGAAAGGAGTTTCTAATTTGCATTATTTGGTGTTGTGTATTTAAGAGTCGAAATACATATAATTAAATAAAATAAGACTTGACAGTAATTCCATGTCTTATATTTAATTGGGACATTGTATGGTGGAAGGATTGAATTGTACGGTAACTATTTACTCAAAGGTTCTTTTATGATTAATGTTGAAATTTATTGTGACGCCCCCAAAATAGGTCCATTCCATCCAACTCATTCTGAATCGCCAAATACATGGTACAGAAATAACTACAACTTTATTATTACAACATATAAACTGTGAGTTTAAATACAGATATTGTCGTCTAGACAATATCCACACGTAAATAAGTCCCCATCATAATTATTGATACATTATTTTACAAAAATGGTGAGGACTACTAAACAACTTTCTCTAGAACCTTCATTCCATACCCCGACTAGTACTCGCTACATTCTCGTCTCCTGAGAAGAAAAATAGAACAAAAAGGAAAAGGGTGAGCTCTACTAGCCCAGTAAAGAATATTATGACTAAGATAATATACAACAAATTTTCATTAGTCTTCAACAGGGAAAAATCTGATAGAATACAATAGACAACAAGTTTTAGATCAACAACTGCAGCGGAAACAACAATTCATTAGAAGAGTTAAGTAAAGCATGCAAACTACTATCTTCTATATATGAATTTAAAAGTTCATCGTCGATATTTTATCCCTGTAACATCAATCAATTTATATTTGGAATCAAATATTCATCTTTGCACTACAGGGCAAAGATATTCATCAGTTGGTCATGTTCATCTAAACACATGTTCATCTTTGCACTACGGGCCAAAGATATTAATCAGTCGGTCATGTTCATCTCAACACCTGTTCATCTTTGCACTAAGGGCCAAATATATTCATCAAGAAATCATTCATCTTTGCACTACAGGCCAAAGATATTCAGTAATATCATCATTTAGGACTGAGGATGATGAAAAATATTTTAAAGAAAACGAATTCAGTGAAACAAAAGAACAAATATTAAGGATTCATACTTTACATAATCCAAGTTCAAAAATACTTCATAAGTAATCAGAGTAGAGTAAAATTCAAGAATGATCAAAACATGGATACAATCAAAGTTAATATCCATAATAGATATTTTGGACAAAAAGAAGAAATTTCATTTTTCGGTGAATAGTGTCGTATTCGTGAATAGTGCCGTATACGTGAATAGTACTGTATACGTGAATAGTAACTCTGACACCAAAAGATAGAAATTTCACAAAAAAAATCATCATACTTCGTGAATAGTACTCGTGAATAGTAACTCGTTAATAGTAACTCATGAATAGTAACCCCGACATAAAAAAGTTCCAAATTTGATAAAAATTTCAACCAATATTTCGACATAATGATATTGAAGAAATAATATCATTTTTTGAAGAAAATAACACCCCTTACCTCGAAAGACAGTACTTCTAGTTGAAACACCGGATATAGGCTATGACTTGAACTTGCACCGTATAGCAATACTCAAAGTATACTCAAAATACTCACAAGAATATGCTCGATAATATAGAGAGAGAAAACTTCAGTTTCTGGTATGATTTTCAATTCTAACCTAAGCACCCTATTTATAGGAAAATACTTAGAACACCAAAGTAGAAAATTTAATATAATATTAATATATATTTTTCAAAACCTCATACGCACACTTGCCAACTGAATTCAGCTCCTACACATGTTAAATGAGGCCACCTAAACATTCCAAAAACGTTTTTCCTATTTTAAATATTTTAAACTTCTAAAAATCAATTATTTCGGAGCTTCGGAACTTCAATAATTCATAATAAATAGCCCTTTTATCAGAAAATTCGAATCTCGTGAGTTTTTATAGGAAATTAAATTCTCTACAACTTTGTAGAAGAAAGTTTTTCTAAATTCTAAACAGAAATTGACCGAAATCCATAAACGGACAATTTTACAACTATAATCAAATTTCAGTCAAGAAATGGGGTCCACCGACACATAAAACATGTTTTAAATATTTTTGGTAACAAAAATACTCTCCGTCTACATATACTCATATATCCCACATTCATCGTAAAAATATCATCATTATTATATTATTAAAATATAATAATATATTTAAATGAATTATTTTATCAGAAAAAGATAAAATTTCAATTTTCAACAATTGTCACATTAAAAAAATTTCTCCATCTATATCCACATAAAATAAATATTTTCCTCATCATATGAATCGATAATTAATTATTCACAAATAATATTACAGAATCACAATATTGACAACCAGGCAGTTCCCAAGAAAGAGGGAGCTTTCCAATAAGAATTTCTCCTTACTGGCGCGCAATTAGGTGATCAAACCTCTCCTTAGACAGAACTTTTAGACATTACCAATAATGTTATCTAATAATATTATTCAGATAATATGAATTATTGCTTCGATAATGAAAAATACTGTGTAATGACAATTATTGAAACAACAGCAATATAAAATATCAACGCAGTAATTATTAAATCAATAAAATAAAATATTGAACAGTAATCACTGTAACCATTATTGAGTAGTGCCTTCTTACGTAAGAATCAATAATTGGTGCAATACCGTGTGCTATTGTGCAACTATGCATATTACTGTGTTCTAACCACCGGGTATTCCAACAGTGTTAACGGTAACAACTACGCCGTTATTTATAAACAACTTATATTTGTCGTTTTCTTCATTCAATCGCTTTTCGTTATGGGGCCCACAAAAGACTGCGCCGTCATACGAATATTCCCCGACAGCAAGAATATTCCACGACCAAACTAATATTCCCCGACAACAATGAATATTTTATAACCGCCTGTTTATTTTAAAATATTCACGCATTTTACTCATAACTAACCATATTAATCAATTCAACCCTTACTATTTCAAAATAATAAATAGAGGAAATTAAATTTTATTTATTAATAATTCGGGGTCTTACAACCTTCCCTCCTTATGAAATTTCATCCTCGAAATTGACGTATGTACCTAGTGTTTCGAAATGATGAGGATTCCTCGCTTTCATTTCCGTTTCCAACTCCCAGGTCATTTCCTCAATAGCATGGTTTCTCCACAAAACTTTAAATTGTGGTATGACCTTCGTGCGTAGGACATGCTCCTTCCTATCCAAAATCTTGACAGGCACCTCTTCATACGTTAAGTCTTCGGCTATCTCGTCCGGTTCTAACTCAATGACGTGGTTCGGGTCGTCCACATATTTACGTAACATCGATACGTGAAAAACGTTATGAACACGCGTCATAATTGGCGGTAAAATGAGTCTATAGTCCACAGTTCCTATTCGATCGAGAATTAATAAATCGAAGGTTTGAGCTTTCCTCACCTCACCGATTCTCGCTTTTGAAATAACAACTTCTTGCACCTCCTTCTTTAAATTCATCAGCTCCGGTGTGTAGCTTGAACAGCTTTAACTTTATCGATTAAAGTCGATTATACTCGTATTTCATCATGTGGGTACCTAGAGTTTTCATCTCCATATTATTTGTTAATTATACGAAATTAGTCTTTGACAATATCGTACTCGTACTTGTATACAATCTTCTACTCAACACGTCAGCTACCACGTTCGCTTTTCCAGGATGGCATGGTCAGAACATGTGCTGAAATGAGTGTCCTCTTGAGTTCTTCGAAGCTCTTCCCATATTACTTGCTCCATTCAAACTTTGTATCTCTACGAGTCAGTTGCGTTAATGGAATAGCGATTCAAGAATATCCTTCAACGAATCTTCGATAATAACCAACTAAGCCTAGAAAGCTACGTATTTCGATTACTGATTTAGGTTTCTCTCAAATGTGACTCACATCCCAATCTTGGATAGCACGTCACAATGACACCTATCAGTTTATTATCGCACGAATATGGCGCCCCCTATGGAGAGTCTGACTTCGGTGCATTTCACAAAGGAAGTCACCATATAAAGGCTCGGGTACCAAATTCTATAGTTGAATTTTTAACTCCTGAAGTTCAATAGGAGCCATTCGATATGAGATTTTAGAAATGAGTTTTGTACCGGGTTCAAAGTCAATACAAAATTTTAATATCAGGCTTTGGGAGTAAGCCAAGAAATTCTTCAGGAAATACGTCAGGAAAAATCAATAACAACAGGAATATTATTCAAATCTGACGTGTCTTTATTCAAATCTATAACATGGACTAAGAAAACTTGACATCCGTAATAAACGAATGACTTCATGGCTTGATATAAAAATGTTTGACTACAATGGTTTGATTGCTTGAATTCGAATAACAGGTTGCTTAGGAATATGAAAACTAACAACCTTACGAAAGTAATCAATTTCGGCATGATGAGTAGTTAACCTTAAAATCACATCAAAAGCAAATATCTCTATAGAAATAAGGTTAACAGGTAATGTGATAGTGCCAACCTGAATCAAACAAGATTTCTAGACAACGGATGTAATAAAAGTTTCTCCTAACGGAATCTCCATAAATAGGTAAAAGTCTAATTTCTCCGTAGTCAAGTTCAAACGTTGAGCGCAAGCAAGAGAGATAAAAGAATGGGTAGAACCGGTACCTAGTAAGGTGTAAACTTCATAAGAATTTATAATTAACTAACTCGTGCTAACTTTGTTCGGGTTCCTCGCATTTTGATCGGTCACGATAAACGCTCTTCCAGGAACCGTTGACTTTGACTTTTCTGGGACATCCTTTTGAGTCATCATTCCCGCTGGAATGGGTTTCGATACCGTAAAATCTCGAGCGATATGTCCTTCTTTTCCACAATTATAGCATACCTTAAACTGTTGTGGGCAGTTTGGGCTGATATGTCCCTCTTTCCCTCATTTATAACATACGACCGGTGGTCTTTCTCCTCCCTTGGAACCAGTTGCTGCCGGCACTGTCGTCTTCACATGGTCGTTGTTAAATCTCCTCTTTTTAAAATCTCCTCCTGACTCGCTTCTTCTATTTTCATGGCCATGATTACCACCAGAGTGGTTACCATTTTTGTCCATCTTTTTCTTTCTCCGCTGGTTATCGTTGTTTTGTTGACTGCTATCTCCGGTATGATTCTGATTGTGGTCCCTCGGTTGACCGTACTCATTATCTCGCTCTAATAATTGAGCCCTGTTTACAACATCTGAATAGAGAGAAAATTTATGAGAAATGAGATATTGTCGTATGTCGGGTTTCAAACCTCTCAGAAACATTCGCGTCATACGTTCCTCATTCTCCACCAAATGAGGTGCAAACCTGGATAACTCTGCAAACTTTGCCTCGTACTGAGACACCGTCATGTTATTTTGTTCTAATCTGATGAACTCCACTTCCTTCATATGACGAACACTTTCAGGAAAGTATTTGTCATTAAATAGTTTCTGAAACATCTCCCAAGACATGCTGAGTGCAGCTTGATGGGTAAGCTTCATAGACTCCCACCAGTAGTCTACCTCGACACGGAACATAAAGGTGGCGAATGGAACCTTCTGTTCCTCCGTGCATCCCAAGACATCGAATATCTTGGTAATTTGCTTGACCCATGTTTCCGCCATGATCGGATCTGGCTTTCCCTTAAATTCTGGTGGTCCCAACTCTTTGAACTGCTTGGCCGTGATAAGCCGCGCGTTGCTATCATTTCCACCCGTATTCTGTACACGAGTCTCCCTCGTCTGGTTTTGCATGAACTGCAAAAAGCTTCTAAACATCCCCTCGTTCATCATCTGCTCAGTGGTGTTGTTCACAGGAGGTACATTGCCAGCCTGTTGCACGTTCTCCTCGTTGGTGAGTACAGGCGTCTCCACGGTCTCATTTCCACTGTTAATATTCTCAGTCGACATTCTCAAATACTGTCATAAAACAACGGTTAATTAAGGAAATCAATATATAACATAATATCCATATATACTGACCAACTAACAAATATGCTTAGGTAGGACACGCTAGCGAAGGATTTACTCGTCTCTCCCCTCCTAGTTCTATTCCCCGATCTCCGCCAGAGATCATATCCCTAAGCTTTGATACCAACTGTGACGCCCCCAAAATAGGTCAATTCCATCCAACCCATTCTAAGTCGTCAAATACATGGTACAGAAATAACTACAACTTTATTATTACAACATATAAACTATGAGTTTAAATACAGATATTGTAGTCTAGATAATATCCACACGTAAATAAATCTCCATCATAATTATTGATACATTATTTTACAAAAATGGTGAGGACTACTAAACAACTCTCTCTAAAACCTTCAGTCCATACCCCGACTAGTACTCGCTACATTCTCGCCTCCTGAGAAGAAAAATGGAACAAAAAGGAAAAGGGTGAGCTCTACTAGCCCAGTAAAGAATATTATGACTAAGATAATATGCAACAAATTATCATTAGTCTTCAACAGGGAAAAATCTGATAGAATACAATAGACAACAAGTTTTAGATCAACAACTGCAGCGGAAACAACAATTCATTAGAAGAGTTAAGTAGAGCATGCAAACTACTATCTTCTATATATGAATTTAAAAGTTCATCGTCGATATTTTATCCCTGTAACATCAATCAATATATATCTGGAATCAAATATTCATCTTTGCACTACAGGCCAAAGATATTCATCAGTTGGTCATGTTCATCTAAACACCTGTTCATCTTTGCACTACGGGCCAAAGATATTAATCAATCGGTCATGTTCATCTCAACACCTGTTCATCTTTGCACTACGGGCCAAAGATATTCATCAAGAAATCATTCATCTTTGCACTACAGGCCAAAGATATTCAGTAATATCATCATTTAAACTGAGGATGATGAAAAATATTTTAAAGAAAACGAATCCAGTGAAACAAAAGAACAAATATTAAGGATTCATACTTTACACAATCCAAGTTTAAAAATACTTCATAAGTAATCAGAGTGGAGTAAAATTCAAGAATGATCAAAACATGGATACAATCAAAGTTAGTATCCATAATAGATATTTTGGACAAAAAGAATAAATTTCATTTTTTGGTGAATAGTGCCGTATTCGTGAATAGTGCCGTATATGTGAATAGTAACTCCGACACCAAAAGATAAAAATTTCACAAAAAAATATCATCATACTTCGTGAATAGTAACTCGTGAATAGTAACTTATGAATAGTAACTCGTGAATAGTAACTCATGAATAGTAACCCCGACATGAAAAAGTTTCAAATTTGATAAAAATTCCAACCAATATTTCGACATAATGATATTGAAGAAATAATATCATTTTTGAAGAAAATAACACCCCTTACCTCGAAAGACAGTACTTCTAGTTGAAACACCGGATATAGGCTATGAATTGAACTTGCACCGTATAGCAATACTCAAAGTATACTCAAAATACTCGCAAAAATACGCTCGATAATATAGAGAGAGAAAAAAAACTTCAGTTTCTGGTGTGATTTTCAATTCTAACCTAAGCACTCTATTTATAGGAAAATGCTTAGAACACCAAAGTAGAAAATTTAATATAATATTAATATATATTTTTCAAAACCTCATACACACACTTGCCAACTGAATTCAGCTCCTACACATGTTAAATGAGGCCACCTAAACATTCCAAAAATGTTTTTCCTATTTTAAATATTTTAAACTTCCAAAAATCAATTATTTCGGAGCTTCGGAACTTCAATAATTCATAATAAATAGCCCTTTTATCGGAAAATTTGAATCTCGCGAGTTTTTATAGGAAATTCAATTCTCTACAACTTTGCAGAAGAAAGTTTTTCCAAATTCCAAACAGAAATTGACCGAAATCCATAAACGGGCAATTTTACAGGCTATAATCAAATTTCAGTCAAGAAATGGGGTCCACCGACACATAAAACATGTTTTAAATATTTTTAGTAACAAAAATACCCTTCGTCCACATATACTCATATATCCCACATTCATCGTAAAAATATCATCATTATTATATTATTAAAATATAATAATATATTTAAATGAATTATTTTATCAGAAAAAGATAAAATTTCAATTTTCAACAATTGTCACATTAAAAAATTTTCACCATCTACATCCACATAAAATAAATATTTTCCTCATCATTTGAATCAATAATTAATTATTCACAAATAATATTACAAAATCACAATATTGACAACCAGGCAGTTCCCAAGAAAGAGGGGGCTTTCCAATAAGAATTTCTCCTTACTGGCGCGCAATTAGGTGACCAAACCTCTCCTTAGACAGAACTTTCTAGACATTACCAATAATGTTATCTAATAATATTATTCAGATAATATGAATTATTGCTTCGATAATAAAAAATATTGTGCAATGATAATTATTGAAACAACAGCAATATAAAATATCAACGCAGTAATTATTAAATCAATAAAATAAAATACTGAACAGTAATTACTGTAACCATTATTGAGTAGTGCCTTCTTACGTAAGAATCAATAATTGGTGCAATACCGTGTGCTACTGTGCAACAACGCGTATTACTGTGTTTTAACCACCGGGTATTCCAACAGTGTTAACGGTAACAACTACGCTGTTATTTATAAACAACGTATATGTTACTGACTAATACTGATTTGGTTACTGTGTACCACTACATTGTTTACTGTCTAATAATGACTT
Organism: Panax japonicus; assembly: GCA_020205505.1. NCBI lineage: Eukaryota > Viridiplantae > Streptophyta > Magnoliopsida > Apiales > Araliaceae > Panax > Panax japonicus. The sequence goes on along the minus strand of CM035113.1, from coordinate 20,866,330 downwards.
TGTTAATGTGTAACATTATAATGGTTACTGATGAAGACTTGTTTACTGATTAATGCTGACTTGGTTACTGTTTAACATTATATTGTGTACTGCCTGACTATGTATATGTTACTGACTAATACTGATTTGGTTACTGTGTACCACTGCATTGTTTACTGACTAATAATGACTTTGTTAATGTGTAACATTATAATGGTTACTGATGAAGACTTGGTTACTGACTAATGCTGACTTGGTTACTGTTTAACATTATATTGGTTATCGGATAACATTGATTTTGTTACTTACCATTACTTATTCTATTGACAAACAATGGAGATGATTCCAGTTGTACTTTACTTCAACGGCACATGGACTGATAGTAACCAATACATAAAATTTGAAGTTACTGGCATATTAGTTCCATCAACAATTTCGTTCAAAGAAATACTAACCAAAATATGCAGTGCATTACGGCTAGACACAAACGCAACAACATTGTCAATCAAATTTCAGATTAGATACGACATTCCACCGATCAGTATATCAGATGAAGCAACCTTACAATTCTTTCTGGAAATGAGTAGAAAATCTGATGAACAAGGTAAATTCCCACTGATTCTAGATATTGAACACAGAATGGGACGCACAACGATCTTGCATAACTTGACAAATGTAGAAGAATCTACAATTCAAGATGTAATGCCAATCAGATTAACACAAGGGAATTCAGCACTAGTTCCACGAGCAAGCCAATCAAGCTAATTTGGAACGCAATATGCTGATCAGCTTGCAATGGAAATTATTAAACAACAACGAGATAGACAACATGACTCATCATACGCAGAATAACGATATGATGATGTAATATCGAATCCGAATGAACGTGAAGTAAAATTACATCAAACCTACACAGACAAAAAAATCCTCTCACAAGCTATGAGGCTGCATTCAATCAGAAAAAACAGACAACACAAAGTCCAACGAACAAGTTATAGAGACTTTGTGCTAGTGTGTGTATGCGATGAAAATTGCAAATGGAAGATGAGAGCATCAAGTTTCAGAAAAACCAGTATGTTCAAGGTTAGAGAATTCAATGATATCCACACTTGTTCGGTCAATGTATTCTTGGGAGACCACAGACAGGCAAATAGTGAGTTGGTCAGTGAATGCATAATGTAAAAAATAACAAATTTGAAGAAAATATACACACCAACCGATATTGTGGAAGACATGATCTCAGAATATAATGTGTCTGTCTCTTACCAAAAAGCATGGAGATCGAAGGAGAAGGCGTTGGAAAAGGTGAGAGGAAATCCACACGACTACTCACTCATCCCATCATGGTTATACATGCTGAAGAAAACAAATCCAGGTAACACCTTAAAACATTTATTTGTTTTATAGCATTATACAGTAACCAATCTGATGTTCAACATTAACCAAGATATCATTACATGATAGAGTGTTTACTAATGTAAATTTTTTACTGATTAATATTGTATTGGTTACCTTCATGCAATATGCTGGTTACTATATAATGCATTGGTTACCAACATGTGGTTACCAAGCATTAGTCAGTAATATTATTCAGTAACCAAAATAGCATTATTCAGTAACCAATTAAGCATTATACAGTAACCAATACATATTTAGACATAATGCATGTTTAGTTATTATTAGTATTATACCATTTGTATGCGGTTATTATACATGTTTGGTTACCTTAATACGCATGTTTAATTACTAAATGTAATATACAAATTGTGTACCTTTAACCACATGAACGGTTACCGATTACTAGTTATTTGGATACAGTATACTACTTGTAATTCTAATGATAGTTCTGATGTTTTATATCAGGTTCCGTCACAGCCCTTGAGTTGGAAACAAATGGTCGTTTCAAGTATCTATTCTTTTCCATTGGAGCATCCATTCAAGCATGGCACCATTGTTTTCCAATCATCGTAATCGATGGCACATTCATACAATCAACTTACGGGGGGACATTACTGATAGCAAGCACACAAGATGCAAATCGAAATATTATTCCGATTGCTTTTTCAGTTGTTGACAGCGAAAATGAATTGTCTTGGAAATGGTTTTTCGTAAATTTTAGAATTGCTTGTGGAGTTAGGGAAGGTCAATGTATTGTTTCAGACAGACATGAAGCCATTATACAAGGACTGAATTGTGTGTTTCCGGATATCATGCATGGTTCATGCACATATCATATATTGAAAAATATAAAAAACAGATTCAAAAAGAAAGGAGAAGAAGTTAAACAGGCTTACAACGGGGTTTGTAGATCTTACACTGTTGAACAATTCAATAAACACATGGCTGAACTTGATGTCATTGATCCTCGAATAAGGACATATCTGGAGGAAGAGGTCAAGTTGGATAGGTGCACCAGGCTCCATGGGACTGTAAGCAGGTACTCAACAATGACTTCAAACACCGCCGAATCTATTAACAATGCAATCAAGTTTATCAGGGATCTTCCAGTTGTGACAATGATTGAATGCATACGTTTTCTGGTTCAAAAATGGTATTTCACAAACAAACAAGCAGCCATATCAACATTCACAACACTTTCTACAACAGTTGAGAGAAAGTTGCAATCTAATATCTTTAAATCAAAGATACTTAAGGTAATTAATACTCGATTTAAATTATTGCATCCTAATTTGCATTTGCAATCTACTGACTATTACTAACTTGGTTACTGACTATTGCTGAGTTGGTTACTGTGTAACCATATAATGGTTGTTGGCTATTGCTGAGTTGGTTACTGTGTAACATTATACTGACTAACAGTAACTTGGTTACTGGATAAAATTATAATCTTTATTGGTTACAGACTAATGCTAACTTACTTAATGTGCAACATTATATTGGTTACTGACTACTACTGAATTGCTTACTGTGTACTTATATACTGGTTACTATATAATGCTTATTTGGTTACTGTGTAACATTATATTGGTTACTGATCAATACTGACTTAGTTACTATATAACATTATAATATTACTGTGATTTATAATTGTTTCTTTTATATTGGTGGTTACTTATTGACTAATATTGTGTACTAGTTAATTGGTTACTGTGAATTTGGGATGCAACTCTTAAACATATAATGGTTACTGACTATTGCTGACTTGGTTACTGTGTAACCATATAATGGTCGCTAGCTATTGCTGAGTTGGTTAATGTGTAACATTATACTGACTACAGAAACTTGGTTACTAGATAAAATTATAATCTTTATTGCATAATATTACTGAATAATACTGATTTGGTTACAAACTATTGTTGACTTTCTTAATGTGCAACATTATATTGGTTACTAACTACTACCTAATTGCTTACTGTGTAATTATATAATGGTTACTGTATAATGCTTATTTGGTTACTGTGTAACATTATACTGGTTACTTATCAATACTGACTTAGTTACTATGTAACATTATAATGTTACTGTGATTTATAATTCTTTCTTTTATATTGGTGGTTACTTGTTGACTAACATTGTGTACTAGTTAATTAGTTACTGTATATTTGGCATGCAACTGTTAATCTGATTGTATACATTGGGTGTTGTAGGTTGAGACATCAAACTTAGTGATTTTTACTGTTTACGATGTCTCTAAACAGTATATTGTGGACATCGAACAAAAGACATGCACATGCCATAAATTTCAGTACCATGAGATACCTTGCCCGCACGCTGCTGCTGTTATGAGCAAGAGAAATTTGAGCTGTTATGATTTTTGCTCAAGAAATTACACTAAAGCAACTTTGGTCAAGACATATTCAGCTTCCATCATGCCATTAGATGACAAAGAAAACTTGGATGTATCAGAAGAAGTAAAAAACATATGTATAAAACCACCCAACACAAGAAGGCCAGCAGGAAGACCAAAAAAAGGGAGGTACAAACACGGATCTGAAATCAAAATTCAAAACAAATGCAGCAGGTGTCAAGAAAAAGGACACAACAGAAAGACATGCAGTAATCCCCCGGTTTTAAGACCACTAAAAAGGGTCTGATATCGTGTAGTTAAATTAAGAGTGTAGATACATGAATGTATTATTGCTTACTTTGAGTAACCATTAAACGATTGGTTTGTAAAATTTTTGATTGTGTATAGTAAACAAAATTGTTATTCATTTATATATTGATTTTTGATTTCAATGAAACATTAACAATAACAGTAATCAAACAAATACATAACAGTAACCATGACAGTTTTTAATGGTAACCACATATTTACATATCAGTAACCATAACAGTTACCAGCTAATAACATAACAGTAACCATACCAGTTTTTAACCAAATAATTACATAACAGTAACCATAACAATGTTTAATGATACCCAAATAATTACATAACAGTAACCATCACAGTAACCAACTAATTTCATAACAGTAACAATACCATTTTATAATGGTAAGCACAACATAAACAACATGTATATCCAGCAACATATAATTAAAAGGGTATTGAAGTTTATTAAACCCATGTATACTCACACATGTCCACTTAACATATGACATATGTCCTGATACAATATTGTTACTCTGGTTACTATCAAATCATTATCTGGTTACATATTTATACATGATTGGTTACCAACTGTATATTACAAAATTATAATTGGTAACCATTTTATACATGACAGTAACCATAACAGTAACTATGCCGTTTTTTAATGTAAACCAAATAATTATATAACAGTAACCATAACAATGTTTAATGGTACCCAAATAATTACATGACAGTAACCATCATAATAACCACCTAATTTCATAACAGTAACCAAATCAGTTTATAATGGTAACCACAACATAAACAACCTGTATATTCAGCAACATGTAATTAAAAGGGTATTGAAGTTTATGAAACCCATGTATACATAACACATGTACATTTAACATATGATATATGTCCTGATACAATCTTGTAACTCCATGGTTACTATCAAATCATTATCTGGTTACCCCTTTATATATGATTGGTTACCAACTGTATATTTCAAAAAAATTCAACAAACACAACTTAAAAAGAAACAAAATACCAACCAACAAACAATATCTTTTTCATTAATGCTAATATAATCAAATATGTAATCCCATCTACATAAGATCCAATGAACATCAAAAAAATCATAAGCCATACACAAATGTTGTGTATAACACCAAAACTAAAACAAAAAATACACAACAAAATTAATAAAGACAAAACAACAAAATCCGAACTAATCAAAATCTGGAACAAATCTTCCTGGAAATTCTCTATCAGTATCATAGCCCTCCAACTGCTTGTTCCTAGCATGCATAAATAGGTTTGTGCATAACTTTTTCTGATACTTCGCAATGGGGAAAAGAATAGGAATCTGATCAAACTTCTGATGAATGACATGCTCAGCAAAACAAATTGTGAACATCCCACAATCACTGTAACAACAAACAACATATAACAAAAATCAAAAATAAAATCAACCTATATGTAATAATTAAAAAAATGTACAAAATTTAACCCTTACCCCTCTACTTGTTCAGGAACCGTCTCAGCAAATTCCAACTCAATTATATCGTCTTCGTCCTTGTTGCGATACGGGTCACTGCTGAAGTCAATGTCAGACCTATCCTTCCAAAAACCAGACTTGCGCAGTAGTATGGGAAGAATGAAGATGTACGGCTCACAAACATCAGATATTTTAATTTGCATGGATTTCCTTTTTGGTTGTAGAGAATTGTACACAGTTAGACACCTACGATGCACATCAAAAGACAACAACAACCAATGGTCCGGTGATGACATATGAATTGGGAACAACACATAGTCAACGTTCCTCCATGGTGTGTTGACATCCATAAACAGCCCATGTATGTATTCAGCAACATCACCCTCCCCAGACAGAACAATTTTGTCACAATTTTTTTTTGTATACTCCTCGAAAAGAGCGATGATCTTGCTGTGAAACCAACAATCCGTGGTCGTTACCCTTATAGGAACACTTTCGGAATGTCTTGCCAATTTACGGAAATAATACAAGGCAATATTGATGTGCTGAGCCAAAAAAAATTAATATGATATTAACAGTTGTTGGAAAATGCAAGTATGTGATTAATATAACTAAATAATGTAAACATAACTACAAAAACAGTAACCAATACATCATAAGACAGTAACCAAGACATCATTATACAGTAACCAATACATCATAAGACAGTAACCAAGACAGCATTATACAGTAAACAACATGTTGCAAAAAGGTAACCAATGTAAACTGGTTACTTATTAATGCTGTCTTGATTATCTTCATGCAACATGTTGGTTACTGTCTAATACATTGGTTACCAACCATGTGCATACCAATTATTAGTCAGAAATATTATGCAGTAACCAAAACAGCATTAGTCAGTAACCCATTCAGCATTATACAGTAACCAATACAATGTTGCATAGTAACCAATACAACTTTAGACAATATATTGGTTAGACAGTAACCAAAACATCATTAGACATTAATAAAGACATCATAAGACAGTAACCAATATATCATTAGACAGTAACCAAGAAAGCATAAGACAGTAACCCAAAAATCATAAGACAGTAACCAAGACATCATAAGACAGTAATCAAGACATCATTAGATAGTAATCAAGACACCCATAAGACAGTAACCAAGACATCATTATACAGTAACCAATACATCATTATACAGCATTACTTAATATGATATTAACAGTTGTTGGAAAATGCAAGTATGTGATTAATATAACTAAATAATGTAAACATAACTACAAAAACATAATTTTTAAAAAAATACTCACATCTTCGTCTAACCACTGCCCAGGCGTCATTAATTTATAGAACCACATCTTCGATGATATTGTAATGGATCCAAATTCAAAAGAAGGCATGATAATATCGTTCTTTCCAGGAAATTTGTTCGTCCTTCAATATAAAAACATAATATTAGTATACACACTAACATTAACAATTACCGTATTAATATACACACTACTACAAATCAAACTTGCACGTTCTATAATTAACATACTAATGAACCAACTTAATTTTAAACAGTACCCTGCTAACCAACAAATATTAAAATCATAACCATAATCAAATAGTAACTAATACATAACTAATAGGTAACCGAAACATAAACTAATATTAACCATAATATAAAGTAATAGTAACCATAACATTTATTTAATAGTAACCACACCATTTATTTAATATTAACATTTAATAAATATTTAATATTATGCAGTAACCAAAACAACATTAGTCAGTAACCAATTAAGTATTATATATTAACCAATGTAATGTTGCACATTAACCAATACAACATTCGACAGTAATCAATACATCATTAGACAGTAACAAAAACAGCATACCAAAATCAGTAAACTAATAAACAACTTAATTTTAAACATTAATCTGGTAACCAAACCATAATCACATAGTAACAGAAATATAACTACTAGGTAACCAAAACAATATCTAATATTAATCAGAATATAAAATAATAGTAACCATAACATTTAGTTAAATATTAACCATATTTTACTACAATAATAAAAACTTATTTGTTTCATAAAAAACTATAGCATTGTTAACAACAAAAACAAACCTTTTTCTGTTGTTTATTCCAATTTTGAACCATTCTTCAAACAATGCCTCTTCAATTTTTGAGGGCATCTCCATGCATGATTTGGGGAATGCACTTAAACGTGCAAGTGTTTGACTAGCATCACCCACTACAGTAGATGATGAACCAGCAGATCCGAACGCTGCTGTATATGGAGACCGTAAAATGGCACTCTTTGCAGGTTCACGTAAAGGTCTACCACCGGCTTTCTGGACACTCTTCTCCAACTCATCACACTTAGCTATGTCCTGTGTGGTGAGAACCATAAGATCAAGAGCATACCTGCTTGCTGCCTCACCTTTCTTCCCCTTTTTCAGTTGACATAAAAAGGTAATATATACGATTAGTAACCTGAATAAAATAAACTAGTAACCAACTGACTTTACAAAAGCTAATGAACTAAAATGAACATGTTATATTAGTAATCTGAATAACATAAACTAGTAACCAAATCATAATATAATAGTAGTCAAAACATAATATAATTGTAACCAAAACACAATATCATAGTAACCAATTCACTATATGATGGTAACCAAAACATAAATAACATTTCAATAAATGATGTTTTCAATAAATGATGGCCCATAATTATAACACTAACCTTATCAGCATCATACACAACAAATTCTTTCCCAGAACATTAGCTTAATATGTCAAAAGATGGCATGTCATTATTATTGTCAATCTGCGTAAAATAAAGAACCATTTAATAATTAAAACAAAATACATATATCACATAACAGAACAAACAAATATGTCTAACCTTGACAATTTCTTCATCATCATTATTTTTTTTTCATCGGGTTCTTCAACCATAGCAGCACGTTCAACTTCATTAGCAATCTCAATTACATTCACATCACTCTTCTCCACGAATATTGACACATCATCACCAACTTCATTAACCAATTCAATTTCATTCCCACCCTTCTTCTCAACTTCATCCAACACATCATCACCATCATTATTCTTATTCACTTTTGAACCATGATCAACATCCTCATCAACATGGACCTCCTCCACCATGACATCAGCATTCTCATTATCAATGTCATCGGAAGCATCAGCATCAGCTTCATCACCTTCACCGCCTTCATAACCTTCATCACCTTCATTTTCATCATCATCATCATCATCACCAGCATTGTCAGAATCGTCATCATCAGACTCACCATCAAGCTTTTTGTCCCCCACGTCTTTGATAGCACGTAACTCATCTCTAATAATGGACCTAAGGTCCCTGCATAACTGGACATGTAAAAGCTGCATTTCATCTTTAATATCAGTTCGCAAATTTCCAAATTCTTTCTTCAATTCAGAAACATCTTTCTTCAATTCAGACACTTTCTTCTCCAACGGCTTAAACCGTACATCAATTGCCTCTTTCACAACAGATAAATCAACACCAATGTTGTCGGCCTTCACTTTTTTGTCTACTTTCTTGTCACCATCCTTCCCATTAAAAAAGTGAAAACCGCCCAAATCAAGTCGATCCTTCTCATCGGCCGTGGGAGTCAAACTGTTTATCCTCATCTGAAAAATAATAAGTATAGTTTAGTATATCATCTAACAAACAATGTACAATTACATTGAAATAAACAGTAAATAAGAAATCATAAAACATAATCAGTAACCAAATACATATATACAGGTAACCAAATGTATAATAAGTAGTAACCAACTAAATGTATAAATGTAACCAAATGTGTATATGATTGGTAACCAACAACAATGTCATTAGTAACCTGAATGTAATCTAATCAGTAACCGTATTTTAATATTCAAGTAACCAAAAACATTGTTATTATTAACATGCATATAAAATAATCAGTAACCAAACGTGTATATAAAGATAACTAACTACTTTGTTGATAGTAAACTTCTCATAATATTTTCATTTATCAAGTATATAACTAAAAGTGAAACAACATACCTGTCCGGAACAAAAAACTAATTCATTCAACTTGTCATTAGAAAGCGGCTTCATTAACTCCTTCCATCTGAATAAACGGACATCCGATGGATGCTCGTCATTGCATATACCCCGACTTTTGAATGTCGGAATAGTTTCAAACATAAAAACTTGGAATACATACGGAAGCCCATTCAACTTGTACAGTTTGGTGTAATGATCCATGTAAAAATTGTATGTTGAAACACCATTCTTTCCTTTCCTATAACGCCCCTTTAAAGCATTAGACAAAGAGTACTTTGTCATCTCAAAAGAAACTTTCCCCCAAGGAAAACTATTAACATCGCCGTAACACAAAAAATTAACCATTGCCCCATCAACGTAATTTTCAGAAAATGTGCACATAATGAAATTAAAGACCAAAAATATCATAGACATCTTAATAGCCTCGTCATCATCATCAAAAACTGCCTTCCTATATATCCTACCTATACTACTACGTGTCACAGCTTCGTCACCAAAAAACTTACCAATAAGCATATTCTCCATACCTTTATATGGAGTTATATCATCCTCACCTTTCCATCTCAACCCAGATATCATACAAAACTCAGGCAAACCGAACCTGACCCTTTTTTCTCCGAACAAAAACCACATTTCACCGTCATCCCTCTGGTGAACCTCCCTCACAAGAACGTGGTGAATAATCTGGGAATACATTTGGTGCTCACCAAACTCAAGAAAATTACCAAAACCTGTTGCCTTAAATTTATCCAGCTGACTCTTATTCAATTTTTTTGCAATTATACTGGGGACTTCCATGTCGCACCAATATATCACTTTTCCGTTGAATTTTCTGTTCCATTCCTCGTAATAAAGATCCCATAACTGCAAGTAAACAAAATCATATTTACAAAGTTAACCAACCAATCATATGATAGTAACCAAAAAAACATAGACAATTAACCAAAACAGCATTAGTCAGTAACCCATTCAGCATTATACAGTAACCAATACAATGTTGCACAGTAACCAATACAGCTTTAGACAATATATTGGTTAGACAGTAACCAAAACATCATTAGACATTAATAAAGACATCATAAGACAGTAACCAATATATCATTAGACAGTAACCAAGAAAGCATAAGACAGTATCCCAAAAATCATAAGACAGTAACCAAGACATCATAAGATAGTAATCAAGACATCATTAGATAGTAATCAAGACACCCATAAGACAGTAACCAAGACATCATTATACAGTAACCAATAGATCATAAGACAGTAACCAAGACATCATTATACAGTAACCAATACATCATAAGATAGTAACCAAGACAGCATTATACAGTAAACAACATGTTGCAAAAAGGTAACCAATGTAAAATTGTTACTTATTAATGTTGTCTTGATTATCTTCATTCAACATGTTGGTTACTGTCTAATACATTGGTTACCAACCATGTGCATACCAATTATTAGTCAGAAATATTATCCAGTAACCAAAACAGCATTAGTCAGTAACCCATTCAACATTATACAGTAACCAATACAATGTTGCACAGTAACCAATACAACTTTAGACAATATATTGGTTAGACAGTAACCAAAACATCATTAGACATTAATAAAGACATCATAAGACAGTAACCAATATATCATTAGACAGTAACCAAGAAAGCATAAGACAGTAACCCAAAAATCATAAGACATTAACCAAGACATCATAAGACAGTAATCAAGACATCATTAGATAGTAATCAAGACACCCATAAGACAGTAACCAAGACATCATTATACAGTAACCAATACATCATAAGACAGTAACCAAAACATCATTAGACAGTAACCAAAGACACTCATAAGCAGTAACCAATACAACATTAGACAGTAACCAAGACACTCATAAGACAGTACCCAAGTCAGTTTTGGTTACCTTCATGCAACATGATGGTTATTGTCTAATGCGTTGGTTACCAATCTTGTGGTTACCAAGCATTAATCATTAATATTATGCAGTAACCAATTAAGCATTATACAGTAAACAATAACAATATTTAAATTAACACACCTTTAAAATTCGTTGAGTTGGAATTATCTTCTGGATAAGCACTTGAGCTTCATTCTTAACAGGGACATCAAAATCAGAATCTAATTGCACTACAGAATGTTTGATATCACTATGTATCACCAAACTACTATCATTCTTACTTGATTTATTACCTACATCCTTCCCCTTCCCCTTTCCCTTCCCCTTTCCCTTCCCCTTCCCCTTGCTCTCCACAATAAACTTCTTCAATTTCTTAACAGAATCACCCTCCACGATCCTTTTCCTCTTTCCATCCTTCTTACTTGTATCATTCCTTGTATCAACCATTCTATACAAAAACATAAAGACAACACAAACCAAAACAATGAATACTCCATTCTGTTAGTAAATTACTTTAATATATAATACATTAAACTTAATAAGAAAATACTCACTTGAAGAAATAATAAACACCAGAGTCGATAAATGGAGAAGAATAACGAGTAACAACGACAATGAACCAGACGAGTAACAACGACAACGACAATGAACTAGACGACTAACGAGTAACAACGACAATGACGAACAACTGAACGAGTATGCCGAACAACTAAACAAATATGATAGAGATGAAGAACACACGAACACAGATGAAAAACAATCACCAGAAACAATAGTTTTTAACTCCGATTACGTTTAGTCGCGACAGAGGAGAGAACAAGGGTTTCAGCATGTGCAAAAGGGTTTGATAACTGCATAGTCTTGTACAAATGATAGGCGGTTATCACGCGATTCAAAAAAAAAACTTTTTGTCATGTCAGCCAATTAATATTTATCCCTTAAATTAAGGAATCTTAATTGTATTAGTATTGTAAATATATATGATGAAATGTCATATTTTTGTAATTATTTTATTAATGTATGATTTTTGTAATTACTTTCATAAATGTACTATAATATGTAATTGTTCCTTTAAAAAATGCCTACCGATAGAAAGTTGGCAACATAAGGAAGGGAGAGAATGAATGCGATGGACAAACTATGCCCATATGGGTAGAGAACTTTCAAGATTTCTCTAAATTATTATTTACTTTAAACAAATTAAGATTTAAGTAAAATTAATATTTGATTTGAAATTATTTAAGTAAAATTAATATTTTATTTGAAAAATAAGATGAAATTATATTTATGAATTTAATTTGACATATTTTTTATGAATTAAAATGAATATATTTTAAATTCCAAATTAATAATAATTTAATTAATTTTAAACAGTGTAATTATAAAAATTATAATCTTTTAAAAGTACTAGTAATTATAAACTTATTACTTCTGAAAATAGAATGAATCAAACTAATTTTAAATTGTAAATATCTAAATTAATTTTTTAAAAGTAAAGATTATATCTAAATTAACTTTTTAAAGAAATTAAATATTAATAATATAAAATGGATGAAGTGCTTGATGACCATGCAAACTTTAGAAGAAAAAAAACAGTATACTTAGCGGCGGAACTAGGGGGACCGGGGGGGACGGGGGGGGCATTTGCCCCTGGTAGGGAGGCGGTCAAAAGGAACTAGGAGGGAGAGGGAGAGGGAGAGGGGGCGGGGCCGGAGGGGCAGCAGCCAGCCAGCAGGCGTCGCCGCGCCGGCAAGGAGCTCCGGTCTTCCAACTTCTTCTTTAGTTCTTCTCCGACTCGATCTGCATTTCTTCTCCGACTCTATCTTCTCCGGCTTCTCTCGACTCGATCTGCAGTTTTGGGTTTAAATTTAAAGGCTATTATATTTTTTTAAAATCTTACTTCTCATATTGAAGATTAAGAACGATTGTAATAAGAAATAGTCTAGCTATACCACAGTACCAGATTAATATATATATATATATATATATATATATATATATATATATATGTGTGTGTGTGTGTGTGTGTGTGTGTGCAAACCTGAGAATTTTTTAGTAATTTGGGAATTTAGTAACATACTAACTTTTTATTATTTTTTTTTTATTTGGGAATTTAGTAATTTGGGATTCTATATTAATCTTTTAGTAATTTAGTTTTCAAAATTGTTTCTGTTGGAGTAATCTTTAATTATTGTTTAATTTCTGTTTTCTTAAATCCTAAGAGAATTGATGAATGATGAAATTATTATGAAATGTTTAAATTGATGAAATTATTGATTAACAATTGATGTTTTTATTTATACTAGATTATGGATAAATACTTGATTAAGCGACGTCTTTTGATGAGAGATATGAACAAGAAGTTTCGAGAAAACTAGTGTATAAACTAAGTGAAGTATAATTCCAATGGATGACTTTTGTATAATTAATTGCATTATGTGCTTGTTATTTTTGGAGTTAATTTTTGTTATCAGTGAGTGCGCATATGACAACCCGAGAATTTAGACAATTTACGAAAATCTCAAATGAGTGATTTAAGGTCAAATATTAGACCTAGACAGAAAGTAAGTGTATGCATGCGATGTTATTAGGGTGGAATTTTGAGGATTTCAAAATTTCGTGAAGGCTTTTAAGTGAATTGTTCAGGATTAAGTGTTTACGTGAATATGCTCTGTGCATATGGATAATGAGGTGTTCAGAATGTGGTTAAGGGTTTTGGGTTGACCAGATAAATTACATCTGTGACAAACCCTATGTATATATTAAGAACGTCAACGTTCAGTTAGAAAAAATTATAATGTATGATAAGAAACCCTAGCCGTCGGTTCTGAAAACCCTAGTTTCAGTTTCTGATAAAATTGAAGCCCTAATATGGGAATATAGCGAAGAATTATAAAGCTTAGGCCTAATTAGGGTAAAGCTTAATTAATTAGCAAACCCTAATTTAGAAAACCCTAATTTCGAGAATTGAAACCCTAATTTTATAATTAGGAAAATGAAAGTGTTAATTGAATACTTTTAATGTTAATTAGAATATATTAATTCTAATTTTCAAGATTGTGTAATTAGAAAACTGTAATCTAATTACGAATAGTTAATTTCTATTTTAGAAATTAATTTCTATTAGAAACCCTAATTGTGGATTGAAAACCCTAATGACCATTTTTGAACCCTAATTGTTCAGTGGTGGATTAAATTGCTATAATTGCAATGTTGATTAGGAAATATAAATTCTAATTGTTAAGTTATTAGAAACCCTAATCTAATTAGGGAATCTAAATTCAAAAATTGAATTATTATTTTATTTAAACCCTAAAATGGGTTATAAAATTTTAATGTACAAATTTGAACCTAATTGCTAAATTAGCAATTTTAATTAGGATATAATGGTCCTAATTAGTAAATAATGATTCATGAATAGGAAATTATAAATGATTAGGAAGCCATAATTATAATTTAGAAATCAAAATTTTCTATTCTAAAATTATGAAATTTTGGAATTTTCCAAGTTGCTAAAAATTTGAGGATTTAAAACCTAAATCCAAATTTGTCCAAATTATAAATCTAAGTATGCTCAAACCCTAAACCCTAAGGGTTTCATGAATTGGAAAATCTAGAATAAAATGGAATTGTCAAAATTGCCCTTTTTGTACATTATTTAAGTTGCTTGCAAATCTTGGCAAATCCAAAGTTGGTGAACAACCCTAAACCTAATTGTAGCCTAGCCATGCGCTAAAACTCTCCAGCAAAGCTAGCAATCTCAGCAAAACTCAGATCATTCATTACATCAAGCCAATTATAAATAGAGTTAGAGAGAGAAAATGTGCAAAAACTTAGCCAATTCAATTTTTGCTCCTACCAACTCTTACTCCTCTCTCAACCAACGAAACATTAATCCAAATCAGTTCAAAGATCCAGCCCCACGTTCATCATAAACAGATCAGAAGCCAGAATCGAAAATCAAAGCTCAAAAGTGGTAAAAATTCCTAATTTTTGAAATCTTTCAATTGGTTGTTAAAAGTTGCAATTGATTGTTCAAAGTAGTGTTAATAGGTGTCAATTGATGTTCTGGGTTGTTAAATCCATTACCCATAACATCAAAGTGCACGAATTTAAAGTTTTAGCAAATTTAAAAATCTGGAAATCTGTGATTTTCAGTCAAATGTCGAGGTCTGTAGATCCGTCTGTGTTTCATGTTTTTGATGTCTAAAACTTGTAACATGTAGCCTGATATGATTTCTTTAAGTTTCAAAAAGAATCAGATCTAAATATATTATAGATTGCTAGATATTCACGGTCAAACCACGTTGACCGATCTGTTAAAGTCACGAACCCAGAAAATTAAGGCAGTGGTCCGTGTCCTACTTTGACCGGCCGTATGTTGTTCATGCTTTGATGGTTTTGTGTTATTTCGCTCTATAGTTGTAGTACTACATGTTATCTACAACTTGTAATTGATAGATCGCATAAAGGTTGCACGATCACCAAGTTATAGATCTTCAAAGTAAGTACCTAAGGCTGTTCTTCAAATCTGGAAAACCAAGAATTTGAAGAACAGACCTGGCATCATTTTAGGAAGCGTGTATCTCGTGTTTATGTTGTTGTTTGGCCATAAACTTGGTTTCATGTTGTATTATTGCAAAAGTACTACAATCTGAGAGTTTTATCCAGCCAGAGAAACGTAAGGATCACTGTTTAAATCAAGGTCAAAGTAGCAACCTAGCCCTGCCGGAAAAATCTGGAAAAACACTCAAGAACACCTATAGCGACAGAAAGTGTCGTTATAGGCCTTTAGCGACGGTTTATTTATTAATATTCCGGAAAATAATTTAAAATTAGAAAAAAATAGTTTTTAATTATTAAAAATACAAATAAATTCTGAAAAATTATTTTAAAGTATGAAAAATAGTTTTGAACTATTTTGAGTATATTTCGAAAATAATTAATATTTTTGGAATATAAATGGTATTTATTTATTTAATTACAATATTAAATAAATTATTTAAAAATAGTTTTTAATTCATGAAAAATCATGAAAAATGATATTATGGTATAAGAAAATATGTTAAGTTATTTTTGATGACTTTTGATATTTTGTGATAAAATTCATTAATTAATCAATATTAATGGTAATTAATTTATTTAATGAATATATTAAATAAATTATGGAAAAATAGAATTAATGATTTAAAAATCATATAAAAATGATTTAAGTGTTATAAAAATATTTTAAGTTATAAATTATAACTTTTGATATTTTGGCATGAAAATATTAATATTTTAATTATCAGATAATGGATTAACGTGTTGGAAAATCATATTAATATGATTTTTAAAGTATTAAAAATACTTTGTGATATTATAATTATATTATAATATTATGTTATGATTTTCATTAATATTTTATATTAAATGAATATTAATGATTAAGGAATTATGGTGTATTTAATTTATTTAAATACGGTTTTAAGGATTGAAAAATGTTGATAAGTGGTAATAATTATCCGAAAATTATTACGAGCCTAGGAAAAATATTTTGTCTGATAAGAAATTATATGTGATAATGGTTAAGTGTTCAAGAAGAGTTTAATTGAACTTAAACTCGATAAAAGTCCGACTAGACTGTCGGGATGATAGAATGGTGTCGATTTCAACTCAGACTTAAATAGTCTGACTTAATATTAGGTCGTATGTGCTGTAAAGACTGATAGGGTTATGTGGTAATGTGTTTAGGTTATTCTGTGTGTATAAATATAGCAGTATTATACTGTGATGATATTATTCTAATATTGGAGATCTATATTATTAAAATTAGGTCTTCGGATAAAGCGTTATTAATTGCGTGTGGTAATCAACGGTTCAGGCAAGTTTTCTTGTACTTAACTCTAATAAGAGTAGTTTATTCAAGCTTATGGTTAATCATTACTGATTGCCATGAAAATTTGTAATCTGTACATCTTGCATGTATAAGTCAGGTATGAAAGGCTGATCACCTTCATTACCAATTGATTCAGAAATGTTTGTTCATGTAAAATACTTGTTCAGTCAAAATTTTGTTCCTGCTAGTTCACAATCATATTGTTGAATTATAGCCAACCAATTATTCATACTCTTCAATCATGATATATTGTTATGTTATTGTATATAAACTTGCTGGGCAACTTTCATGCTCACCCTTGCTATATCATGATAAAATATTGCAGATAAAGCGAATGCGTTCGGATACAGGAAAAGGTTAAAGTCAAGTTCTACTTGGGTTAAAGTGTGCGGCTTGTTTGTAATAGAATAGTGTGATAAATGTGTTATAAGTTAAAAGGTTATAAGAAATGTGTATTAAGTTAAGGTTACTCGACCTTGGGGAATAGTGTGTAATGTATAAACAATTTATGTTTATATCTTCCGCAAATAGTGATAGTAATAGTGAATCGAGTCCGAGGCGATTCGGGGCCCGGATTCGGGGATGCTACAGTTGGTATCAGAGCTGTTGGTTATGAAGCTTAGGTAGGAATACCTGAGATCAATAACCGCAGTGATTAGGATTAAGTACTAACTCAAATCGAGTTAGTGTGTCGGTAAAGATTCAAAGACGAATCTCGACTAGTGTAAAGTTACAGAGTTCCCTAACTCTGATAATAAAGTTGAACGGTAGCGGTGAATAATTAAGTCTAAAAGACTGAAAGTGCTGGGATAGAAGATCGTAAAACAAAACGATCAAGTCATAGAAATGAATCGTAATATATACGATAAGATCACCCCGTGATCTGATAAAGTGATAGCAGGGATAGAAGATCGTAAAACAAAACGATCAAGTCATAGAAATGAATCATATATATACGATAAGATCACCCTGCGATCTGATAAGGTTATGATATGGGAAATGAATCAATCTAATGATTGAAAAGTTTACAGCAAGATGCTGTGTCTATATTGTACTATGAAAAGGTACTATGAAAACTCATAAAAGAGTTATGAATTGTAAATACGGATTAAATAAAATTTGTATGGAGTAAGTTTGGAGCTAGAATTATATGGAATTTCAATGAGGACTCGTGCCAGCAACAGAGTTGTATGATTCCTCGTATGGGAGGGGAATTGTACTTGGTGTAAAAACTACTTAGTTGGTGGCATTAGTAATAGTTGAAATGTTGTGTCACGCTAGTTATTATATAGATAAATAGGTCATAAGTAGAGAATATAGGATTAAGTACGAGTTCTTGGAACTCATACTTATGTGACATTCTTGACGCATAGTTATATGAAATGTTTATGAGCCCCTCAGCGAACGGACGCCAAAGGTCAGACTAGGGTAAGTTCGTAAACTCATATAATTGTGATCAGGCTATGAACTCATAAGTGTGATTTTATGAATTGGGGTTAGTTGTGAATGGAGAATTGAGGATTATAGAAATAGATGAAGAGATAAGAGAAGATAATTATTGATAGGTCAATGCCAGTTATTTCGGCTAGATCGAGAATGAAAACTTGATGGTTTAGAGAAGAGAAGAGAAGCAAATAGAATTTGAAATCATAGTATTTTTTTTGTTAAATCAAAATCTTGATTCTAAAGACTGAGAATAACAACCTTTTATATAAAGGGAATATTTTATTGGGTGTGAATTTGACCTTTGCACGCGTTTTGAGTATCTTTAATAGATACCCGAGAAATTTGAGTATCTTTAATAGATACCCGAGAAATTTGAGTATCTCTGATAGATACCCGAGAAATTTGAGTATCTTTGAAAGATACCCGAGAAATTTGAGTATATATCAAAGTAAATCTTTGATAGATACCCGAGAAAAATAAGTTCAAGATCTTATGTGATCGCTCACTATAAAAAAAATGTAAGGTGCAAAGGTGTAAGGTGTAAGGTGTAAGGTGTGAGGTGTAAGGTGAATTTCGGGGACGAAATTCTTAGAAGGAGGGGTGAATGTGACAACCCGAGAATTTAGAAAATTTACGAAAATCTCAAATGAGTGATTTAAGGTCAAATACTAGACCTAGACAGAAAGTAAGTGTATGCGTACGATGTTATTAGGGTGGAATTTTGAGGATTTCAAAATTTCGTGAAGGCTTTTAAGTGAATTGTTCAGGATTAAGTGTTTACGTGAATATGCTCTGTGCATATGGATAATGAGGTGTTCAGAATGTGGTTAAGGGTTATGGGTTGACCAGATAAATTACATCTGTGACAAACCCTATGTATATATTAAGAACGTCAACGTTCAGTTAGAAAAAATTATAATGTATGATAAGAAACCCTAGCAGTCGGTTCTGAAAACCCTAGTTTCAGTTTCTGATAAAATTGAAGCCCTAATATGGGAATATAGCGAAGAATTATAAAGCTTAGGCCTAATTAGGGCAAAGCTTAATTAATTAGCAAACCCTAATTTAGAAAACCCAAATTTCGGGAATTGAAACCCTAATTTTATAATTAGGAAAAATGAAAGTGTTAATTGAATACTTTTAATGTTAATTAGAATATATTAATTCTAATTTTCAAGATTGTGTAATTAGAAAACTGTAATCTAATTACGAATAGTTAATTTCTATTTTAGAAATTAATTTCTATTAGAAACCCTAATTGTGGATTGAAAACCCTAATGACCATTTTTGAACCCTAATTGTTCAGTGGTGGATTAAATTGCTATAATTACAATGTTGATTAGGAAATATAAATTCTAATTGTTAAGTTATTAGAAACCCTAATCTAATTAGTGAATCTAAATTCAAAAATTGAATTATTATTTTATTTAAACCCTAAAATGGGTTATAAAATTTTAATGTACAAATTTGAACCTAATTGCTAAATTAGCAATTTTAATTAGGATATAATGGTCCTAATTAGCAAATAATGATTCATGAATAGGAAATTATAAATGATTAGGAAGCCCTAATTATAATTTAGAAATCAAAATTTTCTATTCTAAAATTAGGAAATTTTGGAATTTTCCAAGTTGCTAAAAATTTGAGGATTTAAAACCTAAATCCAAATTTGTCCAAATTATAAATCTAAGTATGCTCAAACCCTAAACCTTAAGGGTTTCATGAATTAGAAAATCTAGAATAAAATGGAATTGTCAAAATTGCCCTTTTTGTACATTATTTAAGTTGCTTGCAAATCTTGGCAAATCCAAAGTTGGTGAACAACCCTAAACCTAATTGTAGCCTAGCCATGTGCTAAAACTCTCCAGCAAAGCTAGCAATCTCAGCAAAACTCAGATCATTCATTGCATCAAGCCAATTATAAATAGAGTTAGAGAGAGAAAATGTACAAAAACTTAGCCAATTCAATTTTTGCTCCTACCAACTCTTACTCCTCTCTCAACCAACGAAACATTAATCCAAATCAGTTCAAAGATCCAGCCCCACGTTCATCATAAACAGATCAGAAGCCAGAATCGAAAAGCAAAGCTCAAAAGTGGTAAAAATTCCTAATTTTTGAAATCTTTCAATTGGTTGTTAAAAGTTGCAATTGATTGTTCAAAGTAGTGTTAATAGGTGTCAATTGATGTTCTGGGTTGTTAAATCCATGACCCATAACATCAAAGTGCACGAATTTAAAGTTTTAGCAAATTTAAAAATCTTGAAATCTGTGATTTTCAGTCAAATGTCGAGGTCTGTAGATCCGTCTGTGTTTCATGTTTTTGATGTCTAAAACTTGTAACATGTAGCCTGATATGATTTCTTTAAGTTTCAAAAAGAATCAGATCTAAATATATTATAGATTGCTAGATATTCACGGTCAAACCACGTTGACCGATCTGCTAAAAGTCACGAACCCAGAAAATTAAGGCAGTGGTCCGTGTCCTACTTTGACCGGCCGTATCTTGTTCATGCTTTGATGGTTTTGTGTTATTTTGCTCTATAGTTGTAGTAATACATGTTATCTACAACTTGTAATTGATAGATCGCATAAAGGTTGCACGATCACCAAGTTATAGATCTTCAAAGTAAGTACCTAAGGCTGTTCTTCAAATCTGGAAAACCCAGAATTTGAAGAACAGACCTGGCATCATTTTTGGAAGCGTGTATCTCGTGTTTATGTTGTTGTTTGGCCATAAACTTGGTTTCATGTTGTATTATTGCAAAAGTACTACAATCTGAGAGTTTTATCCAGCCAGAGAAACGTAAGGATCACTATTTAAATCAAGGTCAAAGTAGCAACCTAGCCCTGCCGGAAAAATCTGGAAAAACACTCAAGAACACCTATAGCGACAGAAAGTGTCGTTATAGGCCTTTAGCGACGGTTTATTTATTAATATTCCGGAAAATAATTTAAAATTAGAAAAAAATAGTTTTTAATTATTAAAAATACAAATAAATTCTGAAAAATTATTTTAAAGTATGAAAAATAGTTTTGAACTATTTTGAGTATATTTCGAAAATAATTAATATTTTTGGAATATAAATGGTATTTATTTATTTAATTACAATATTAAATAAATTATTTAAAAATAGTTTTTAATTCATGAAAAATCATGAAAAATGATATTATGGTATAAGAAAATATGTTAAGTTATTTCTGATGACTTTTGATATTTTGTGATAAAATTCATTAATTAATCAATATTAATGGTAATTAATTTATTTAATGAATATATTAAATAAATTATGGAAAAATAGAATTAATGATTTAAAAATCATATAAAAATGATTTAAGTGTTATAAAAATATTTTAAGTTATAAATTATAACTTTTGATATTTTGGCATGAAAATATTAATATTTTAATTATCAGATAATGGATTAACGTGTTGGAAAATCATATAAAAATGATTTTTAAAGTATTAAAAATACTTTGTGATATTATAATTATATTATAATATTATGTTATGATTTTCATTAATATTTTATATTAAATGAATATTAATGATTAAGGAATTATGGTGTATTTAATTTATTTAAATACGGTTTTAAGGATTGAAAAATGTTGATAAGTGGTAATAATTATCCGAAAATTATTACGAGCCTAGGAAAAATATTTTGTCTGATAAGAAATTATCTGTAATAATGGTTAAGTGTTCAAGAAGAGTTTAATTGAACTTAAACTCGATAAAAGTCCGACTAGACTGTCGGGATGATAGAATGGTGTCGATTTCAACTCAGACTTAAATAGTCTGACTTAATATTAGGTCGTATGTGCTGTAAATACTGATAGGGTTATGTGGTAATGTGTTTAGGTTATTCTGTGTGTATAAATATAGCAGTATTATACTGTGATGATATTATTCTAATATTGGAGATCTATATTATTAAAATTAGGTCTTCGGATAAAGCGTTATTAATTGCGTGTGGTAATCAACGGTTCAGACAAGTTTTCTTGTACTTAACTCTAATAAGAGTAGTTTATTCAAGCTTATGGTTAATCATTACTGATTGCCATGAAAATTTATAATCTGTACATCTTGCATGTATAAGTCAGGTATGAAAGGCTGATCACCTTCATTACCAGTTGATTCAGAAATGTTTGTTCATGTAAAATACTTGTTCAGTCAAAATTTTGTTCCTGCTAGTTCACAATCATATTGTTGAATTATAGCCAACCAATTATTCATACTCTTCAATCATGATATATTGTTATGTTATTGTATATAAACTTGCTGGGCAACTTTCATGCTCACCCTTGCTATATCATGATAAAATATTGCAGATAAAGTGAATGCGTTCGGATACAGGAAAAGGTTAAAGTCAAGTTCTACTTGGGTTAAAGTGCGCGGCTTGTTTGTAATAGAATAGTGTGATAAATGTGTTATAAGTTAAAAGGTTATAAGAAATGTGTATTAAGTTAAGGTTACTCGACCTTGGGGAATAGTGTGTAATGTAATGTATAAACAATTTATGTTTATATATTCCGCAAATAGTGATAGTAATAGTGAACCGAGTCTGAGGCGATTCGGGGCCCGGATTCGGGGATGCTACAGCGCATTCATATTTCGAAAATGTGGTTTGTAGATATGGTATTTTGGTTCTACCACAAACTTTTGTTTCATAACTTAAAAAGACTTTTTGCTGATAAAAAAATAATAATAATTAATTACCAAGTTCTGAAGAAGTGGTGGTATTAATAATTTCGGCCCGTTTGGTTTAAAAATTTTAACCCCCCCTACAAAAAGGTTCTGGTTCCACCACTGAGTATACTCTCATATATAACACTTCATTAGTAACTACGAAAAAAATGGCATTTTGTGATGGCTCAAATCTCATATAAATTCAAAAAATCATTCTGATGACTTTAGTCGTCACGAATGCCATCTTTTATACCCCCATTATGAATACCATTTTGTGATGATTTTGACAATCTCGCACACGCTTAGGACTTTTGTAATGATTAATACAATCACATTAACATATAATCTATTGTGATTGTCAAAACCATCACAAAAAACACATGACTTTAGGGATCAAATGTAAAAACGTGAATCTCTTTTTACAAATAATTTATTACACTGTATTTAACTGTATCAAATGATACTTGTAGGATTCGAACCATCCATCATTTACAAACTAAATAACAAGTATTAGCGGTACACCAAAACCCATACCATGATTATAATTTTAAAATAAAATATAAACGAAAACATATGTGACTTTACTTACTAAACAAAATTAGTCACACATATGATTTGGTTATTGCAATTTGGTCACAAATAATTTATAATGGTGGTAAAATTAGTCATCACAGAGGGGTTAAATGTTTTTTCAGTCACTGTACTATATGTCAACTTACAGATGGATAACTGAATTTTTTTTCTTACAGCCAACTCACCGTACTCGATTTTTTTAACAAAAAGTTAAAAAAACCGTTAAAAGCCTTGACTTTAAACGGAACAGTACACATCAGCTGCTGAGTTGTTTGTTACAAAGCTGATGTGGCGCCTTTGTGTGACGTGACAGTGCTTATGTGAATTTGTAGGAAAATTTTTATGAAGAAAATGAAAATTATATTTTAAAGTATAATATAAATTATAAAATTAAAAATCTTTTCAAATTCGGACATTAAATTTATAATTGAGTTAATTTGTTGATACTTTTTTTTCTTTTCTAACTAGGATAAATAAATTTGTACTTTTACATGCAAATAATTTTTATTTTAATTTTATCAAATAGTTTTTTATTGTAATTTTAATTTTATCAAATAATTTTAATTTTAAAATTATACTTTTTTAAAATTTTATAATTTAATTTAATCAAATTTAAGAAATAATTATTTTTTGTCAACTTAAAATGCATGCTTAGTACTGTAATAAAACCCATGCTTTCAATTATCCATCTCACGCTTTTTAACGCAGTTTAGTACAATTAAAACTGTTTTAAAAATCTGTTAATTAAAACTGTTTTAAAAATCTGTTAATTAAAACTGTTTTGAAAATCTGTTAATTAAAAATATTTTAAAATTAAAAATCTGTTAATTA
This sequence comes from Panax japonicus, assembly GCA_020205505.1. Taxonomy (NCBI): domain Eukaryota; kingdom Viridiplantae; phylum Streptophyta; class Magnoliopsida; order Apiales; family Araliaceae; genus Panax; species Panax japonicus. Next base: position 20,841,417 of record CM035113.1, on the reverse strand, counting down.
AAACAATTTTAATTGAGGAAATTATAAAAATTAAAAATATTTAAAATTAAAAATCAGTTAATTATTATTTTTTTAATTAAAAAAACTATGTTTTTAATTATTTTTATTTAAAAAAAAGCTGCTTATTTTTATTTAAAAAAATAACATTTTTTTAATAAAAAAAAGGGTTAAGTTCAGATGACCACCTGAGGTTTGGGCGGTTTCCCACTTAACCACCTGTAGTCAGTAAACCTACATTTAAACTCTTGACTTTTTGAGTTGAAGTGAAAACGTCACATTTTCCATCCAACTTAATTGTGCGTGTATGTCAGACGCCAAAAGCGCGTGAAAAGGGGCGTTAACAATTAAAAAAGACTGAAATACCCCTTCTTCCTCTTGACTTTTAAAAGACATCCGAGTACGAAAAAATACAGTCATTATAATAGATGATAATATGACAATCTGCACAAAAGAAATTACAAATATTTTCTTTAATATACCATAGGAAGAATGGTTCTACCCATTTGTTTTCATGAGATATAAAGATGATATGTAAAAAATTAGAAGCACGCTAAATTTGTCATAAAAAATAAAAAGAAAAGAAGAAAAGAACTTCATATTATATATTCCCATCGAAAAGGGGTCAATAATGAATTCAACTCAACACTTATTAATTTGGCTGACCTTTTCTGTGTGTTAAAAGGACATTACCAGGTTTGACATCATTGTGTGCATATGGAGGCTCAAGATTGTGCATATGCTGGAGTCCTGCACAAAGCTGTAGACCAGTTTCTTTAAAATAAGATGCTTCTGGCACATTAGTTCAAATGCAGCACCAAAATATAACATAAAATGCATTTAAAACAACTTTCAAGTGTCATTAAGAATGGAAATACTTTAATAAGTACACTAAACTTAACTCCATAAAACTATCAACAATAAAGTATAATTTAGACTATCCTATTTCTTCAGAACTTAATGTTAAGAAACTGTTCAGCACATCTGGAGATATGATATACTAAGACAATAATAGAAGACAGAGTAAGTCTACAATTTCTTCTAGAAACAAGAAAAATAGATAACTATTCAAGAAAAACAGATGACAAAAATAGATGATCTGCATTTTCACAATGGACAATGACAAAAGAAAAAACTAGAAAAGCCTGACTACTAACCAACTATGGGCCACATGTCAGGTTCAATTTGACCAGACAAAGTTCAAACTTGTCCAACAGGTTGAGGACCTCTAAATTCAGTACCCTTCTCTTTTATTTTTGTCCATAAGCTCATGGCATTTTACTGTGCAAAATAAGAACAGATACTAGATGTGAAATTTACAAAATACCTTCTTAAACGAATTGACATCACTTCCCCAGAGCCAAGCATCACAACCTGCATCTCTTTCACCCCATATATCATTTCAACGATCATCACCTACATGAACAGTATCCTCTTGTTTCACATCCAACAATTAACACAGCCACAACATCAGGAACTATTTCCAGGGTAAATGTTAAGTTATTTATGCAATTTAAAAGTTAAAACAATTTAAAACTTTCATACACATACAGAGCTATAATTACTTGGCCTTTTTTCTATTTATGTACATGACACCATTCTATAGAATTGTGGATTCTTTCTTGTTACATGTTAAGACAGACTTCCATTCTACAATTTAAGATCTAATCTGTAAAATTTGGTACTTCTCATCACCTACATATAATATTTAGTTCTAAACTATTAAAATAGCTAGCGCTTCCTATCTTTGATTCCTTAAATAAGCTCAATTAAGCTATTCTTATAATCCCATATTCCAGAACTAACTGAACCTTTCATCCTCGTTTTCATTAACCTCTCAAACTGCCAAAATTTCGGTCAAGGAACTCGGAAAAAAAAACAAAGATGCAGATAACTATGAGGCTGGACATATCATACTTACTCTTGTCCCTTAAATTTTCATAATTGAACAAATAACTACATATATGATATGCTCCTCCACGAAAAATAGCTAAATCAAACTATTTATAATTCAAAACCTAGTCTATACACACATAGATTGTTCAATAGTAAAGCTACAACAAACAATAATATATAATCAAAAAAGATAGAATCAAAAAGACTTATTATCTCCCCGCTTGCTTCAGCATATCCAGCATATTAGTCTGAAAAACATGATCGACAGCTTTAACACTAACATCAGTACCACTCTATGGCATCGCAAACACATCCACCACACGAATTGTATACTCATCCACGAATTCACCCAGCATCAATCCCATCACTTCCATCGGAACTCCCGCTCTCCCTATTTATCCCAGAATAGAAGAGAACAATTCAATAAAAACCCTAATATCAAATAAAAATCCTAATATGTTTTTAGACATACACACAGATACTAATATACATAACAAAATAAATCCTAGAATTTGAAAGATAAATTGATTATGTGAAAGAAGGTTACTATGATGGCGGCGGTGGAAACGAGAGGGCGGAGGCGGAGGGATGAGAAAGAAGGAAGAGAAGCGAGGGCTTATTTCTTTTCTTCTTTTTTTGTTGATATAGTTGGAGGGAATTTTTGGTGGGAAACTAAAATACTGAGACGGACTATATCCGTCTCGAAAAATAAGGAGGGAATTAGAGACAAATATTTGGAGGGAAAATAAAAGTCAGAGACGGACATTTCAGTCTCTAATTCGTTTCAAACATAAATATTTATTTCTTTTTTTAATTATTAATCTGAGATGAGCACAGTTGGTCTCAAATCTGTTTCAAAAACGAGTTTATAATTTTCTAAAAAATATTTACTTTTTGAGACGGTTACATCCGTCTTTAATTTCGTTTCTAAAATTTGAGACGATGCTTGTGGTTTCAAAATCCGTCTCGATTTTTTACTTCCAAATCATGTCGATACATAGCAAAATTTCAGTTTCTAAGTCCGTCTCAAATTACTAGAATTAGAGACGAAACTTAGTCTTTCTCTAAAAATTGGTTTCAGTTGCCCAGTATTCTAGTAGTGTTCCTTCAAACCCACTGTCTCCTCTTCCTCTGTTCTTCTTCTCCCTTCAACCTTTAAACCCACTGTCTCCTCTCTCCTCCGCCATATCTCCGCCCTCAGTCTTTGGAGGAGCGATGAGTGAAGCCGGGAGCTCAGCTTTGGTCGTATATGGGGTTTGAAGAACTAAAACCCCCACAAAACTCAACAATTTTGGCATAGCTTCAAGCTTCTCCAATGGGGTCTTGCTCGTTAAGGGTTATATGGAGGAATCAAACTCTGTTTCCGGTTTTACTAATAAGGTAATTGGGGCACTCCCTTTAATCGGCCTTTTTGCTCGAATTTTCAACGATGTAGGTGGTGTCGGCGGTCTACAATCTCTCATGCTTATGCCCACCTTGCCCCATGCTTATGCCTTCTGCAATCTCTCTTCAACAATAGTAGAATCGTCCATGTTAACCCTAAACTCAATTCAAATTTTCTAAAAGAGTTTGAATTTCCTTCCTCAATTATCGTCAGAAACCCTAGAATCGTCAATTGTTCTATTTCCTTTCTAAAGTTTATTCCTTTATAGAAGAAACATGTGCTCTAATTCCATATATAGACTTAAAAATTTTACTGTAAAGATATGTTTTCATTTCATATGCTTGATTGAAATGAGTCCTTGGCATATAATTCGAATTGCAATTTTTTGCTAGTTGAAATTTCAAGCTTTTGTTTCTCTATGTTCCAATTCTAAAGTGCAGAATCTATACTCCAAATGCAGTGATGTGTACATTACTCAATGACATGGAATTTGATCCAGAGAAGGCTCTTCTCTTGATTGCTTTGGCCAATTATATTGCTTATAGAGATAATTGACATGTAATTTGGGGGAATTGATTCTTATTGATTTGTAATCCTTGCTCGTGCTTGAGAAAATGGTGTGTGGAGATTGGATAATTTCATGAAATGGTCATTGTTCTTAATTTCTTTGTGCTTCTTGAAAGATAAGAAATTTAAAAGTCGAGCTTTGTATTAAGTTGGGTGTTATTCTTAAATTGTAATATGGTCTTTCTTATCCTTCAAAATCTTTAAACTTTATGAAATTATTGTTTTGCATTCATTTTCTATTGTTTTTTTGGTTCACACTACTACTGCTACTACTACTACTACTACTACTACTACTACTACTACTACTACTACATGTCCCTGGAAGAATCAAAGATCCTCGCGAGTGATTTCAATTTTGTGAATGCACTGATCTTTGTGCTTCTTGAGAGAGTAACATAAAGTTACTCGCATGTTCTCTCATCTGTCGTTTATATATAAGGAGGGTAATTAAGTCTTTATCCAACTTAAGTAACAGAGTTATGACAGAAAGCAGTTATTCACTTTAACTCAAAAAATTGGGAGTTTAAATGTAGCTTTACTGACTACAGGTGGTTAAGTGAGAAATCGCCCAAACCCCAGGTGGTTATCTGAACTTAACCCTAAACATTATTATTAAAAAATGTTACATTTTTTTTATTAAAAAAAGTGTGTTTTTATTAAAAATATTGCGCTTTTTTATTTTTATTAAAAAAATATGCGTTTTAATTTTTTTTAACAAAAATAAAAAAAATAATTATTTTTATTATAAAAAAACCAAACAACGCTCTCTCTCTCCTTCTCCGTCACAACAATGCAGTTTATTTTATTTTTTTTAATAAAAATAATTATTTCTTAAATTTGATTAAATCAAATTATAAAATTAAAATAAATTATAATTTTAAAATAAAAATTACTTGATAAAATTAAAAGTACAATAAAAATTATTTGATAAAATTAAAATATAAAATTTGCTTGACCACCAGCTGCAAGTCACTGAAGCACCAACCTCTGTACCTCAAGACTTTTTTCCAACCTTAAACCCGCCAAAATTGCCTCATCTTTACCTCCCCCCCCTCCCCGCCCTAATATTCATCATCTTTACCCCCCCGACCTCATATTTTCTTGAAATTTGCTTGACCACCAACTGCAAGTCACTGAAGATCACCAACCTCTGTACCTCAAGACTTTTTGTCAACCTTAAACCCACCAAAATTGCCTCATATTCGACTTCATTATTTGTCGCTTTAAACCCGAAGCGAATAGCTTGTTATACTTTAAACCCATCTGGACTTGTCAGAATACCTCCAGCACCACTGATATCCGATGTTGATGATCCATCCACGTATAACATCCACAAAGTCTAAACTGGTTGAATATCCGAGATCGAACCCACCACCTTTGGTTCATCAACCAAGTCTGGTTCGGAAAAAGAACACTCCACCACAAATTCGGCCAAGGCCTGACCCTTAATTGTTGTCCAAGGATAGTATTCCAAAATAAACTGAGTTAATTCCATAGCCCAAGCTACAAGTCGTCCCGATATGTTTGGCTTATTTAAAATCTTCTTCAAAGGTTGATCTGTGTACACCACGATCAACTGACCCTGAAGATAATGTTGAAGCTTGCTGCTAGCTATTATTAGAGCATAAGTAAACTTCTCCAAATTCGGATACCTAGTCTCTACATTCCAAAAAGTATGATTAATATAGTAAACGGGTAATTTTTTTCCTCTGATCTCCCGAATCAACACTACCCCCACCACCAATAAGATAGCCTCCAAATACAAATATAAAGGTTCCGAAGGAACCGACTTCATTAATAGAGGTGCCGTGGACAAATACCTTTTAATTTCCTAAAAAAGTATCCTCACACTTCGAAGTCCATTTAAACGTCTTCTCGCTTTTTGGCCCTTTCAGTGTATCAAAAAACGATAAACATCTCTCTGCTAATTTGGACATAAACCTTCTCAAATCTGCGATTTGACCTCTTAAGCGCTGAACATCCTTGAATGATTGAGGAGACTTCATATCCAAGATCGCCTTAATTTTCTTCGGATTTGCCTTTATTCCCATCTTACTTACCAGATAACCTAGAAATTTTCCCAAACCAAGGCCGAAAGTGCACTTTGTCGGGTTCAACCAAATATTATAATGTCAAACGGTCTGGAACCAGTCCTCCAAGTCATCAAAATGTTCCCGAACTGACATGCTTTAGAAGATCATGTTGTCCATTTACACCTTCATGCTTCGGCTCAATTGCTTCCGAATCACATAAGTCATCATTCTCTAGTCGATAGCACCGACATTCAAAATTCCGAACATCGTCTTCCTATAAGCATAGATTGGCCGATGTGTGATAAAAGTCGTCTTCGGGATATCCTCCTTATGCATCAAAATCTAGTTGTATCCCGAAAAGGCGTCCATAAAGCTTAATAATGCATACCTCGATGTGACATCTATCAGTTGGTCAATGTGAGGAAGTGGAAAAAATCCTTCAAACAAGCCTTATTCAAATCTGTATAGTCAATGCAAATCCTCCACTTCCCATTCTACTTCCGAACTAGAACAACGTTTGCCATCCACTCAGGATAATCTATCTCAAATATAAAATTGGTCGATAATAGCTTGGCCACCTCGTCGTTAATAATCTTCTACCTGGTGTCTTAGCTGCCCCTCTTGAAATCCCGATCCTCCTGGGTTTGTGTTTGGGATGGTATATCCTCGACACCAGCATTGGGACTCGTTTCTTTCTTTATTGTTTAGAACAGACGATGTTTTGGACCCACCGAATAATTATTGTCTTCCATACAACCGGTTGGCCCCAATCGATCCTTAGCCAAAACCCTAGGTTGTGCCGATGGGTTTACAGTCGACTTTCCACGTCTAGAAACCGTCTTACTTGTCTTCGTTACTACTAATCAATTTTTTGGGTGATTGAAAACTCCTAGCACTTAAACTGCCCTACTTCTAGCGCCAATATTAACGCCAGGATTCGTCCACGCGCCTGATAAGTAGTTTTATATCTACCTATCTTAATATCAATTAACTTCAACTGTTGCTACGATTCATACGTTTTAGTAGTTTTTCAAGCATTTTTGATTTATTTTGTAGATTGCATGTTTGGGAACTTTCTTGGTAACATTTGAAGAAGGTGTGGATGCTATAAAGAACAAGTAATGAAATGATGGCATGAGGAGTGATGCTACAGTAGCAGAAAGCATGATTTGGTGTACGACACAGTTGCACCCAAATTTGCCTTAGGTGCAGCGCAGCTGCGCCAGGTCCTTTTTCAGAAATTATGTAGCGCAACTGTGCCCCCATTTAGCTTTGTGGGTAGCGCAGCTGCCCCGATCCCTGTATTCCAGCAGTTGACTTTTCATTTAATTTGACCAATCAGATTTGTTCGTGGGCAAGGAAGGACTCATGAATTAGTATATATATGGGCATATTTATAGTTTGTAGGGGAGAGACTAGTACTAAGACTCAATACAATCCCTCTTGGGATAAGTTTTCTTTTATTCATCTTTAATTTCTTTCTTAGATTAGGAACCCTATATTAGATTAGAACTGAAGATTAAAGTCATTGATCATCATTGGGGAATCATATGGAAGCAAGAGAATTCAGATTTGCTTAGCTCAACTTTAATTTCTCTTCTTATCTATTTGTATCTTCTTAATGCTTAATCAATTGTGGATCATGAATTCTAGTTTAATTATGAAGTAAACTCTGTTTTGAGACTACTATGGATCTTGTTGTGTAATTTACTTTAATATACCTCCTTATTAGTCTTATTGGCTGTTTTTGGATTGTTTGTTATGGTTTTCCCTTAATTGCTTAATTTCCTAGCTAACAATTACTTTGATAATCCATATGAAATTGAGAAACGGATTATGGGTTTAGATCTGATCATAATAGCATGTATTTATATGTTCTACATGGCATTGGAATTCATAATTCATGTTTAGGATAGAGATATACCAAATCATTACATGTAATCTAATAAGAACTTGCACTTAAACCCTTTTTAATTATGATTCACATAGAGATATAGTGGATTAGTTAATTAGAGTGTTCAACTTGATTCTATCATCTGTGGATTTGATTTGATATGAGTATGGTGCATTGAGAGATGGCTATACTTTACTTTCGTGTTCTTGATTAACTATCCAGTATAATTAATTTGACTTAACATGAAGTGTGTTGATTTAAATAAAACAATAGGTGAAATTACAATCTCAATTCTTCAATATCTAGTTTCACTCTAGGGATAATTAGTATTAGTACAATTAATTATTTTAAATTAAAATATTAAATCATTTGTTTAAATAAGATTAAATTGGTTATAGGTTAGTGTTTGGTAAATCTTGTTAAACAATTCTCTGTGGGAACGATACTTTTTGAGTAAAATCTAATTACACACAACACGCAAGTATACGTGGTCAACAAGTAATAAAGTGATAAGTTGAGTATCGTTCCCACAGAGAATTCTAATTAATAAATTCCAACTACTAATACTATATCATTTCAATTTTATTCAAACAATGATAAATTATGATTTTCTGAATTACTAACACAAAATTAAACACTTAAAGATATTGTCCTAAAATAAGCGAATTAATAAACTAATACTTGAGTGAATAACTTCCGATAAATAAAGATAAAGACTTCAATATCCCCAATTATGAACTATAAATCAATTACCTACTCATCCCAATTATCATGTCTACTGAATTGTTAACAGGAATTCTCAAATGCCAAATGCCCTTTTCCAAGTGATCAATTGACTTCTATTTAATCCAAATTAATCTTGCTATATTCCTATGCAAAATAATTGAATTAAACTCTTTCCAATTCCAATTCCCTATATGTTACATGCGGTGAACAGATATTTCCATTCAGTTCACAAACCTAATTTCTTCACTGTGCAAATAATCAAGTCACATGTTATCATGTCCAGTTCTAACCCTAGAATTCCTTTTCCAATTCCTTCTAGAGTAACAACGTAATTATTGGCCAAATAATTAATCAATAAAATCAAAACATGATAAACAATTCACTTCAACATAAATAATTAGAATGAGTTAATAACTAATTTATAGTCATAAAAGGTTCAATTGAAATCTTAATTAAAGAATTAGTTCATCACGGAAATAAAAACCATTAATTGTTGACAAATCATCCTTAAAGAATTACAAATTGAAAATAAGGAGAAAAAGAATAAACTCTGTAGCCAATCCTTAATCTCCCAACAATCTTGCGTAGCCCTCAATGGAAGAACTTGTTGAATCCTTTAAAGAATAATCAAAATCCCCCCTTTATTTCAGCACTTAGTTTCTTTTTATATCTCCCCACAATCCTCCTCCAATTAGGTTTTACATTAGCTCCCAATAACCAAATTAAGTCCAACCAGAAGTCAAACGCGCTAATCCAGTCAATGCCAGCCGAGGCTCAGCGCCCCGGCGCTGTAGATAGTGTATTTTCCAGCACCCCGACGCTGGACTTCTCCAAAATTACCAAATTGCCATTAACTGCTTGAATTTCCCATAATTGCCCCTCCAGCTTCCAAATCTGCAAAACAAGATATAAACACAATAAAAATGCTACTAAATAACTTAAGAATGCAATAATTTAAGTCCAAATATATCCAATTCATGGGTATACTACCCATTCATCAAATACCCCCAAACTTAAATCGTTGTGTGCCCTCATGCGACAAAACATAAGGTCACAAAACAAAACTAAACATCATGCAAATGCAAACTATTTATATTTATGTGTTCGTAATTCCAGCAATTCAAGAGCTCACGTATATCCATATGCCTCAGAAAAATCACGTAAACATGCTAATTCATCATGCAAAAGCAGATCAACAATATCCCAACAATCAACGGATCTAAATCTGTTATTACTGATATTGTGCGTGTGTGTCCAACAACCATGCTAACCCATGAAAGACAAAAATATGAAAGATAATAAATTTCTTAGTAGCATCATACAGTGTAAATTTGAGAACTCATCAAATATACTTGTTTCAACTGAACTCAAACACTTACCCGAATTCAAAAGTCAGAATGGAATACTTATGACCGTTTTTTTCTTTTTTCTTTTTATTATATAAATGACTGTGCAATGTCTCATCCCATTAGACTAACAGTGTTACCCCTTAGCGAGCTTTCGACCAACGACTCCCAGACCATATAAGACCTTAGGGCGCTAGGTTTTAAGATACCCCTTCAGGCGTACTTGCTCAAGTAACAAAGGCCCTGAAACAAGACTAGTCACCCTGTATATATATTTATTTTTATTTTATTTTTAATAGACGGTTGGTGAGTGCGTTTTACGCTCCGTCTCACGCTTGTGTTTATGGGGAGTGTTTTTCCTCAACCCACCACAAGACTCAACATTTTTTTTAGCTTATATATTCCAAATATTTTCCCCCAAACTCGAGTTTATGCATAAATTCAGTCTCCTCTAGCTATTCAAATTGTTCTCCCATATCACTAGCAATCCTCCTTTAGAACTCTATTATCTAACCATTTAAACTATCATAGCCAACATGGTCGTTTTTTTTTTCAAAGTGCCTTCCTATAATATCAATGTCAAACAGATAAAGATCCAATTCATGTCAAGAAAATCATATCTCTGAATCAACAATCCTTACTAGACTTGTTCATGCAATTCTACTTTCATCCTTGGTCCCAGATATACGCACTATCAAAAACTGGAATTAACATGCAATCCTAAATGCAAACTACAACTTTTAAAAATAAAACCTAACTACCCCCAAACTAATCTAGAGCAATGTCCTCATGCGAAAAATAAGGCAAAATAAAACAGAGGACTTCCCTGACGAGCTTATTCCTCTAGTGGAGCATCATCGTCCTCGCTCATCTCTTTATCGGAAGGGGGAAATACTGGCAGAACGGGAGCCGTTGGGAAATGGCTAAGTGGAACGCCTGGATGGGTTTGGACGGTTAGTGCATTCTGTGCAGCAAATTGGTCAACTAAATACTTGAAAATCACATCTTGGCGTTCCGATAAGCGCACATTCTGGGACTCAATGTTGTAAAACCAGTCGTCTATCTCCCGCTGGACAGCTTCAGGGACCACACCTCGATGAGCTGCTGTCGATGGGCCGTAAGTAGGTGGAGCCTGAGGTGGTGGGGCTTGGGTAGACGTAACTTGGGGAATAATGAAACCCAGTCCCCTAGGGTGATTAGCTCCCCCTGACCACACCTTATAACGACGGATCAAGTTGTGGTCCAACACGGGCATAGGAGTTTGAATCATCTCGTCGGATTTCCATTTGACCCCAAACTTAGCACATAATACGCAGATCAGTGACGAATGTGGTAACCCTCCTATGGTCCCTCCGCGAGATGCGCGGAGCATAGATTGCTGAATAAGATGACCGACATCAATTCTTAGGCCTTGTACGATGGAGTGTAATAGCACAGCCCTTTCTTTGGTTACGTGACTCACATGTGTGTAGGGCATCAATTTAGCACAGATGAAGGCATACCATGCCTTTCCATATAGACTGAGGTGAGATAATGGGAAAGTCATGCTGCCACGCTCATGCAGGGTCCATGTAGTGCCCGGTTGACACAGCTCCTGAATAATCTGTTCATAGTTCGGCCCATCACTCACTAGACTAGCATATTCATCATGAAGGCCCTCTAATGGTAGTTGATAGCACCCATTTATATCCTCCTCGCCGATTTCCATGGTTTTACCTCTGACAAATACCCCATAATGGTCATGCTCGGGCAAGTTGGCGTAGAATTCTTTGACAACTGCAATCACTGTCGGGTCAGGCTGTTCAGTGAGGGAGAACCAGTTTCGTTCAGCAATCATCACTGCAATTTCTCCATCCTTGGTTTGATCGGGACGGAGACCACGTTCGGGGACTAGTGAGCGGGTGGCCATGCGGCTGTAGCGTTCTTGAGCCGCGACACTAACAAAACACCGGCTGTCAAATTTTGGAGGTGAAATTGAAGCGGCCCCGGACCCTTCGCCACGATGACGTTTGGATGCCATGTAGAGAGTTCTGCAAATAAAAACATACTCATAGTTTAGCTTTAAAAAGAATTCACGGTTGGATACATGTGTGCATAGCATTACCCCGAAACTGTATAAAATATTGGCGTTATGAGTACACAGGCGGGGATGAGGCATGAAACTGGCAAGTATGTTAAACTACACATGATTATTGACTTAGAAAATTTGTCAAACACCTAGGCATCAACTGATAACTTGAGTACAACCATCACTAATTCCCTATCTATGCATGCCATTCCTGTAGCATTCACTAACCTCGTGGGGATGAGTATGCCAAACAGTAGTGAGTTATCTATGAATTCTATTGGATTTCCCAGATGCACAGAATAAGGAAAAAAATCTGGATTCGTAATAATATGAATACACATCAAATCATACCGTTGCTACCTTTAAAGAATTTGGAGGAGTATAATTCGGCACACAAGAAGCAGACAACCAATGTGGAACAAAGTGAATGATGCGTGGTAGATGTGTGGGAGAAATATTATCCAAGGTTCAATTACCTTGTGATATGGAGAGGGGGAGAGGCGTATAGGAGAATGGGAGAGGAATGATGCGTAACTGACCTGATTTGTCGGCTTGTGAATGGAGTGGGGTGAGAAGAAAACGGTCGAGATTTAAAATATTAAGGCCTAACCTGATCCCAGCGCCGGGGCGCTGGGTTTTACCTTGCATGGAGCGTCGGGGCGCTGGATGGCAGAAACGGTTGGGATGGTCTAGCGCCGGGGCGCTGGGAATGAACTGGAAGCCAGCGCCGGGGCGCTGGGCTTTGTTTGCAGTTTCTGGTGCCTAGCGCCGGGGCGCTGTAGTCCTTAGTAATGGGAGCGCCGGGGCGCTGGGTTTTGTCTGTGTACCGTCCCCATACATGGAAAATTATTAAGAATTAGTCTATCATAATTGTATTCTTCAATACTAAAAAAAAATAAAAAAAAAGTAAAATAAATTAAAATTAAATTAAATAACGTCAAAATTATAGAACTTAATGGGTTACCTCCCAAGAAGCGCTTGGTTTACAGTCGTCAGCCTGACTTTTCGGTGTTGTTCAGTTGTCCACTGGTTCGGAGAGGTACTGGACCGTAGCTTGACGTTCGATTGGTCCACTCCAATAATGTTTCAGACGTTGACCATTGACCTTGAATGTACGCCTTGAGTTCGGTTCCTCGACCTCAATGTTTCCGTGTGGAGTGACAGATATAACTACAATTGGCCCGGACCACCTGGATTTCAATTTTCCCGGAAATAGACGCAAGCGTGAGTTGAACAGTAGTACTTGTTGGCCCGGTGCAAATGTTTTGTCAAGAATTTTTTTATCATGCCAAGCTTTGACTTTCTCCTTGTAGAGCTTAGCGTTTTCGTACGCATTGAACCGGAATTCATCCATCTCGTTCAATTGCAGTAACCTTTTCGCACCCGCTGCTTCTAGATCAAAGTTTAGTTTCTGAATGGCCCAATGTGCACTGTGTTCTAGCTCGACCAGTAAGTGACACGCCTTTCCAAATACCATTCTGTACGGTGACATGCCGATCGGATTTTTGTACGTTATTCGATAGGCCCATAGAGCATCGTCAAGACGCAATGCCCAATCTTTTCGTGACGGATTGACTACTTTTTCTAGGATCCTCTTAACTTCCCTATTCGACACCTCCTCTTGGCCATTGGTTTGTGGGTGATACGCAGCTGCAATTTTGTGACGAACCCCATACTTTACAAGCAATTTGGTGAACTGCTTGTTACAGAAGTGAGTCCCCTCATCACTTATTATAGCTCTCGGTGTCCCAAATCGGGTAAAAATGTTCTTCTTTAAAAATCGGATAACAACGTTGGCATCATTTGTGGGTAACGCTACGGCTTCTACCCATTTGGAAACATAATCGACTGCTAATAAGATGTAATGATTCTTAAAAGAAGATGGAAATGGTCCCATAAAGTCGATTCCCCACACGTAGAATAGTTCCACCTCTAGAATTGTGTTAAGTGGCATTTCATTGCGCTTGGAGATATTACCTACGCGTTGGCATCGATCGCATTTCAGCACAAAGAGATAAGCATCTTTGAATAAAGAAGGCCAGAAAAATCCCGATTGTAGTACTTTTGCTGCTATTCTATCACCGGAATAATGACCTCCATAATCTGAGGAGTGGCAGTGGCCTAATATACTATCCATTTCTTCATGAGGTACACAACGTCTTATCATTTGGTCTGCACATGCTTTAAACAGAAATGGTTCATCTCAATAGTATTGTTTCACATCGTGGAGAAACTTCTTTCGTTGTTGTGAGGTCAAATCCGGTGGTAGCACTTTGGCAACCACATAGTTGACATAGTCAGCATACCAAGGCAATATGGTAGTTACCCGGAACAGTTGCTCATCCGGAAATTTTTCATTAATCACTAAGTTGTCTTCTTTCTGTTCCTCTTTATTTTCTAACCGAGACAGATGATCCACCACTTCGTTTTCTGTACCTTTTCTGTCCCGGATCTCCAGATCAAATTCTTGTAACAACAGTACCCACCGTATTAACCGCGGTTTAGCATCTTTCTTTTCAATCAGATATTTAATAGCCGAATGATCAGTGTAGACAATTACCTTGGTGCCGAGGAGATAAGCTCTGAATTTGTCAAAAGCAAACACCACTGCAAGTAATTCTTTTTCGGTTGTTGTGTAGTTCAGCTGGGCATCCGTCAATGTCTTACTAGAGTAATAGATAGTATGAAAAATCTTATCATGACGTTGTCCCAATACGGCTCCCACCGCGTAATCACTGGCGTCGCACATCAATTCGAACGGTAAAGACCAATCGGGCGCTACAATGATTGGTGCAGAGACCAATTTCTTCTTTAATACCTCAAATGCCTCGATGCATGCCTGATCCATCTTAAACGGTACATCTTTCTCCAAGAGTGAGCATAGGGGTTTCGAAATCTTTGAAAAATCTTTAATAAAGCATCTATAGAACCCTGCATGTCCCAAGAAGCTTCGAATGCCTTTCACAGATGATGGAGGAGGCAGTTTCTCAATTATATCAATTTTCGCTCTATCGACCTCCAATCTGGATGCGGAAACCTTATGTCCCAGAATAACCCCTTCTTGTACCATAAAATGACATTTTTCTCAGTTAAGCACCAGGTTAGTCTCCGCACATCTTTTTAACACCAATATCAGATTCTTCAAGCACGAGTCAAAACTATCACCGAACACGGAGAAATCATCCATGAACACCTCTAAATTCTGTTCGACCATATCAGAGAAGATTGCCATCATACAGCGTTGAAAGGTTGCTGGCGCATTACATAAACCAAAAGACATACGCCGGAATGGAAACGTACCGTATGGACATGTGAACGTGGTCTTTTCTTGATCTTCCGACGCTATGGCAATTTGATTGTACCCAGAATATCCATCTAACAGACAGTAGAATTGATGTCCCGCTAACCTGTCCAACATCTGATCAATGAACGGCAAGGGAAAATGATCCTTGCGTGTGGCTTTATTCAACTTGCGGTAATCCATGCATACTCTCCAGCCTGTAACAGTTCTAGTCGGGATGAGCTCATGAGCTTCGTTTTTTACCACAGTCATGCCCCCTTTTTTTGGTACACACTGTACAGGACTTACCCATGAACTGTCTGAGATTGGGTAAATAATACCAGCATCCAACCATTTTATAATTTCCTTCTTCACCACATCTTTCATAATGGGATTTAACCTTCTTTGCATCTCAATGGTTGGTTTTGATCCCTCTTCCATTAAAATTTTATGCATACAGAAAGATGGGCTAATACCTCGAATGTCCGCTATAGTCCACCCAATCGCTGTTTTGAACTCGCGCAGAACCCGTAGCAATTTTTCTTTTTGGGTGTCAGTTAACGTTGTCGAAACAATAACTGGTAGAGTCAAATCTTTCCCTAGATAAGCATATTCAAGATGAGAGGGGAGTGGCTTTAATTCCAACACCGGTGGCTCTTCTATCGAGGGTTTGCACTTTTTTCCTTCCGTTTTTGGGCCTCTCCAGGGTGTCGAATGGTTGATTACTCTTCCGATAGAATGATGATGTGTCTAGCCATTTGACTTGCTCATTGTCCGCATCAACACTATCGTTGTTTGTTCCAAGCAACATGGATTCTATCGGATCCTCTGAGTAATTACCGCAAATCTTGTGATTAACTATCTCCTCCATTAAATCCACCCGCAAACACTCACCTTTAGGATATGACATTGATTTAAACACATTAAAAGTGACCTGTTGATCGTCAACTCTCATCGTCAATTCTCCTTTTTGCACGTCGATTAACGTTTTCCCCGTTGCTAAAAATGGTCGTCCGAGAATGATGGGAAGTTCCGTATCTGATTCACAGTCCAAGATAATGAAGTCTGCTGGAAAGATGAATTTATCCACCCTTACTAATACGTCTTCAACGATACCTCGTGGATATGTAACTGATCGGTCTGCCAACAGTAAACTGATATTTGTCGGTTTTGGTGCCTGGAGCCCGAACTGACGGTAAACTGATAATGGCATCAAATTAATACTGGCCCCCAAATCACACAGTGCTCTTCCCGAAAACTGATTACCAATGTCGCACGGAATAGTAAAGCTACCTGGATCTTTCAACTTCGGAGGTAACTTGTTCTGAATAATTGCGCTACATTCTTCGGTTAGCGCCACTGTTTTAAAATCCCCCAGTTTCCTTTTCTTTGATAGCACATCCTTCATGAACTTAGCGTAGCTCGGCATTTGTTCTAAAGCTTCGGCGAATGGGATGTTGATATGCAATTTTTTAAAAATATCCAAAAATCTTGAAAACTGCTTATCTAACTTGGATTTCTGAAATCTCTGCGGATATGGTATGGGTGGCATTGTTGTCGTTGGCCCGGATGCATTTTCCTCTCCTATTTCCTCTTTATCTTTCCCGGTTTCCACAACTTCTTCTATTTCAGCTGTTGCGTTGTCCCCCTTTTCCTTATCCTTAACTGTTTGCAACTCCTTCCCACTTCGTAAGATTACTGCTTTGCAGTGCTCATTTCTGCCCGGATTTATTTCTGTATCACTCGGGAGCGTTCCTAATGGACGGGTATTCAATGAATGTGCTATTTGCCCCAATTTATTTTCCAGATTCTTTAACGATGCCCCATGGCTTTGCAAAGTCAGATCTAATTGATTCAATTTCTTGTCTTGTTCCTCATTCTTTTTGTCCGATGCTCTAATGAATTTTTCCAAGGCTGCTTCCCAACTTGATATCCTCTCTGGTTGTTGAGGTTGATTTTGAAATCCGGAGGTGTGTTGTTGTCTAGGTGGTTGAGCTGCAGCTTGATTGTTACTCCAAGAGAACCCTGGATGATTCTTCCAACCTGGATTATAAGCATTTTGAGTTGGATACGGTTGAGTTGAGCGATTATAATTTCCTACGAACTGTGCTGATTCAGAATTTATGGCACATTAATCCGTAGCATGACCCCCAGCACACAACTCACAAACCATCGCTACCTGCTGTGTGGCTTGTGGATGCCATGTTTCTATATGCTTAGCTATTGCAGTCACTTGTGCTGTTAATGTTGTCAGCGCGTCCACTTCATACTTTCCCGGTGCTTTTGGATGGTTGGTCCTCGTCATGGGCCACTGATAGTTGTTGGTGGCCATTGTTTCTAACAATTGATACACCTCATCAAAATTTTTGGACATGATCGCTCCTCCCGCTGCTGCATCAATACTAGACCTCGTGGACGCGTGCAAACCATCACATAATATCCCTAATCGCATCCACTGCGGGATTCCATGATGAGGGCACTTACGGAGCATATCCTTAAACCTTTCCCACGCCTCATATAACGATTCTGCCTCAAGTTGTGCGAAAGTATGAATATCGTTCCGTAGTTTTGCCGACTTCGCTGGTGGGAAGAACTTGGCTAAAAAATTTTGAGCTAAGTCATCCCATGTGGTGATTGAACCAGGAGGCAAGGAGTGTAACCAGCTTCGTACTTTATCTTTTAAAGTAAACGGGAACATCCTCAACCTTATAGCGTTTTCCGATACATTGTTAAATTTGAAGGTATCGCAAACCTCCAAGAAGCTCAAGATATGTTCATTAGGATCATCTATCGAAGTACCCCCAAACTGGCATATATTCTGTAGCATCTGAATTGATCCCGGTTTTATCTCGAAACTGTTTGCATTGATTGCCGGTCTCTTAATACTTGACTGTAAATCCGTGACGTTTGGCAGGGCGTAATCCCTAAGTGATTTCTGTTCGTTCTCTGCCATGTTCACGAGAATTTCTTGGGTTACCAGGTCTTCTTCCAGATGTATAACCTCACTATTCAAACGCACTGTCTGGAACTTCTTCTCAAGGTTGTCTGTATACGTAAGAAGTTCCTTTCTAGCTTTCGATCTAGTGTGCATACACGAATTTCTGTCAATCCAAAAAGAAAGATTATGTAGCGTTCAAATTGAAACCGAATTGATTATAACTAATATGAAATTAATATTAATAAAAATTCCCCAGCAACGGCGCCAAAAACTTGTTGAGTAAAATCTAATTACACACAACACGCAAGTATACGTGGTCAACAAGTAATAAAGTGATAAGTTGAGTATCGTTCCCACAGAGAATTCTAATTAATAAATTCCAACTACTAATACTATATCAATTCAATTTTATTCAAACAATGATAAATTATGATTTTCTGAATTACTAACACAAAATTAAACACTTAAAGATATTGTCCTAAAATAAGCGAATTAATAAACTAATACTTGAGTGAATAACTTCCGATAAATAAAGATAAAGACTTCAATATCCCCAATTATGAACTATAAATCAATTACCTACTCATCCCAATTATCATGTCTACTGAATTGTTAACAGGAATTCTCAAATGCCAAACGCCCTTTTCCAAGTGATCAATTGACTTCTATTTAATCCAAATTAATCTTGCTATATTCCTATGCAAAATAATTGAATTAAACTCTTTCCAATTCCAATTCCCTATATGTTACATGCGGTGAACAGATATTTCCATTCAGTTCACAAACCTAATTTCTTCACTGTGCAAATAATCAAGTCACATGTTATCATGTCCAGTTCTAACCCTAGAATTCCTTTTCCAATTCCTTCTAGAGTAACAACGTAATTATTGGCCAAATAATTAATCAATAAAATCAAAACATGATAAACAATTCACTTCAACATAAATAATTAGAATGAGTTAATAACTAATTTATAGTCATAAAAGGTTCAATTGAAATCTTAATTAAAGAATTAGTTCATCACGGAAATAAAAACCATTAATTGTTGACAAATCATCCTTAAAGAATTACAAATTGAAAATAAGGAGAAAAAGAATAAACTCTGTAGTCAATCCTTAATCTCCCAGCAATCTTGCGTAGCCCTCAATGGAAGAACTTGTTGAATCCTTCAAAGAATAATCAAAATCCCCCCTTTATTTCAGCACTTAGTTTCTTTTTATATCTCCCCACAATCCTCCTCCAATTAGGTTTTACATTAGCTCCCAATAACCAAATTAAGTCCAACCAGAAGTCAAATGCGCTAATCCAGTCAATGTCAGCCGAGGCTCAGCGCCCCGGCGCTGTAGATAGTGTAGTTTCCAGCGCCCCGGCGCTGGACTTCTCCAAAATTACCAAATTGCCATTAACTGCTTGAATTTCCCATAATTGCCCCTCCAGCTTCCAAATCTGCAGAACAAGATATAAACACAATAAAAATGCTACTAAATAACTTAAGAATGCAATAATTTAAGTCCAAATATATCCAATTCATGGGTATACTACCCATTCATCAATACTCAACTTATCATTATATTACTTGTTGATCACGTATACTTGCGTGCTGTGCGTAATTGGAGATTACAACCAACAACGCCACAATCACCGAAAGTGCATCCAATCCTGCACAAAAACTAAATCACACGTAGAGCTTGATGACTTGGGCCGTCGGGGGATAACTCCGGTTTGAGAATAAGTATAGGCTGAACAAGATTTAACAATGGAAGTATTTAGTGCTGGAAAATAATAATGATTTGTGTGTGTCTGAGAACTTGGGTATAACCTTGTATTTATAGTAATCACACCTCCTTTTCATGCCCATCTCCGTATGAAAATAGGATTCCTCATTAGGTCAAATTCCTTAATGGGATTGAACTAAATCTCCTTAAAGAAAAGAAGTCAGATTCTATCCTGACACTTTCCTTAGGAGTTAGAAATCAAATATAATTAGGAATTTAGATTACTTAAAGTTCTTCACCTGTCCAAACATATTCCTACGTGGGGAGACTTCCTCCACGTGGACTATGGCCCACCAAATCTACCGGGCCCAATTTCATACATGGGGAGTATTCCTCCACATGAACCATAGCCCAAATAATCATGCCTCAACACTTTACTTATTTTATATTCAAAATATGTTTTTTCTTTGATTTTCTTC
>CM035113.1:20813594-20818594 GCA_020205505.1 Panax japonicus | reverse complement strand
AATAATCATTATTGTCGGGGAATATTCATTTGTTCGTGGAATATTCTTGTTGTCTGGGAATATTCGTACGACGGCGCAGTCATTTGTGGGCCCCATAACAGAATAATTGTCGGATGAAGAAAATGACAAGTTTGAGTTTTTATAAATAACGGAGTAGTTGTTAGCGTTAACACTGTTGGAATACCCGGTGGTTAAAATACAGTAATACGCGTGGATGCACAGTATTGATGAATTGTTGATCCTTACGTAAGAAGGCACTACTAAATAATTGTTACAGTAGTTACTGCTTAATATTTTATTTTATTGATTCAATAATTGCTGCGTTGATATTTTATATTATTGTTGTTTCAATAATTGTCACTACACAGTATTTCCCATTATCATATCAATAATTAATATTATTTGAATAATATTATTAGATAGTATTATTGGCAATGTCTAGAAAGTTCTGTCAAGGAGAGGTTTAGTCACCTAATTGCGCGCCAGTTAGGAGAAATTCTTATTGGAAAGCTCCCTCTTTCTTGGGAACGGTCTGGTTGTCATAAATGTGATTCTGTAATATTATTTATGAATAATTAATTATTGATTCATATGATAAGGAAATATTTATTTTATGTGGATATAAATGTTGGATATATTTACTGTGGTTAAAAATGAAAGAGTTAATGTTAAGGTGTTTTATCAGTATTTTTGTCGGAATGAAGGTATTAAAAAATTAAACCAGTGTTTTTGAGATATATTGCGTGAGTTATAATTTTTAATCCGACCGTTGGATCGTTGTAATTTTTGGGTATGTTATACATATATAAGTTAAGTATATGTCCATAAATTTTGAACCGTTAAAAATGAACGTATGATTTGTTATGAATTTTAAGAGGTGACTGGTTCAGAAATTGTTGAAGTATCCGAATTTAGCATTTTGGTAGAAAATTCTAGAATTGAGTGGGCCCCACTTGTGGTTGGTGAAGAAATGTGCTGAATTTTATTTCAAATGTGGTGGGTGGGAATAGTAGCAGGTAAAGCCATCAGGTTGCAGGTCAAGTCTGCTAACATTTTCCTATAAATAGAGGTCTAAGTTAGAATTGAAAATCACACCAGAAACATAAGATTTGTCTCTTTATCTCTCTAGATTATTGAGTGTATTTTATGATTATTTAGATACTTTGTGAGTTTCTATTCATCAGTGCAAGTTTCCTTCAGTCTTATACCGATATTCCGATCAGAAGTACTGATATTTTGAGGTAAGGGGTGTTAAATTATTCTTAAAATGATATTTTCTTCAATATCATTATACCGAAATGTTGGTATGAACTTTTTATCAAATTTAGAACTTTTTGTGTCGGGGTTACTATTCACGTATACACCGAAAAATGAAATTTTCTTCTTTTTGTCCAAGATGTCTATTATGGTTACTATCTTTGATTGTATCCATGTTTTGATCTTTATTCTTGAATTTTGCTTCAAAATTCATTATTATGGAGTATTATTGATCTTAGATAAACTGTTATACGAATCCTTACTATTTGTCCTTCTGTCTCACTGGATTCGTTTTCTTTAAAATATTTTTCATCATCCTTAGTCCTAAATGATGATATTACTAAATATCTTTGGCCTGTAGTGCAAAGATGAATGATTAACTGATGAATATCTTTGGCCCGTAGTACGAAGATGAACAGGTGTTGAGATGAACATGACCAACTAGTGATACAAATGAATATCTTTGGCCTGTAGTGCAAAGATGAATATTGATTAAAGATGTATATTGATTGTTGTTACAGGGATAAAATTGATGATGAACTTTTAAATCTTAGAAGATAGTAGAACTCATTCTCTACTTGACTCTTCTAATGGATTGCTGTTTCCGTTGCAGTTGTTAATCTAAAACTTGTTGTCTATTATATTTTATCAGATTTTCCCTGTTGAAGACTAACGATAATTTGTTGTATATTATCTTAGTCATAATATTCTTTACTGGCTAGTTGAGCTCACCCTTTTCTTTTTTGTTCCATTTTTCTCAAGAGGTGAGAACATAGCAGGAACTAGTCGGGGTACGGAGTGATGGTTCTAGAAAGATGTTTTAGCAGTCCTCACTATTTTGTAAAATAGTGTTTGAATAATTGTAATGAGGACTTATTTGAGTGTGGATATTGTTTAGAAGACAATATTTGTATTTAAACTCACAGTATGTGTTATCGTATTTTTGCACGACAATTGTATTATTGAAGTTGTAGTTTGCTTTCTGTACCATGTATTTGGCGACTCAGAATGGGTGTTGTATACCTATTTCGGGGGCGTCACAATGTATATTAATATATTTTATGAAACTTGCAATTAATATAGAATTTTTTATTTTTTAAAAAATGAGTAACAGTTTCCTAATGGTTAAACAAACAGTTTCCTAATGTTAGGCAAGATGGGGGGAAATGAAATGTTTTGATATAAATATTAATTATTGCAAGAAATTAATAGATGACCCTTGGTGCTCCTGTGGTCGTATGACCTATGTTCCAAATTAGAGGTTGCAAGTTCGAATCTAAGGAGGAACAAGTTTTTGGAAAAAATTTAACAGATGCCACGTCAGCAGTTAACACATGTCAAATTACAATATAAAATACTGCCACGTGTGCCACATCATCAGGACATAATTAATTTTTTTAAAAGTTTGATTCTCTAATTGAAAGATTAAAAAGAAGATCTAATGTGAAAAAAATGTTAAAAGCTTATGTACTAGCATAAATTTAAGCCATTTCGAACTCCAAGGATAATAGTGTCATTGTACAAAAGGCTCTTTTTATTAAAAACAGGAGCGCTAGAATCAACAAGCATCTGGGTGAATAACCGAGAAGAAGGCTGACCCTTTTTCCTTCAACTTCTCAATTCCTAGTCTCTCTGTCTTTCTTGTTTATCGGGATTTAAAAAAAAAACGAAGCAGGTTCTTTGCAAATCCGAAGAAACTCGCGATTAATTCCCCCTTCTGTAAGTCCTTTCATTAATCTGTTCAATCTTCAAGCCACGATCTACTTCAAATTATAAATGTAACTTTATTTTAAAAAATTTTCCTTACACAAATCCAATTTTGTTCTAAAATTTCAGATGTTCATATGAATTTCTTCCTTATTTGAGCGATTAGACCATAATCAAATCGGAATTCCGTTGTATTTTGGCTGAAATACTTCCTCCTAAATTTTCCTAAAAAGGTCTAATTAATCTCATTACAAAATTTGCCTCGAGTTCCGAGGAGAATATTTTGATTTTCTATATTTTGTTATCATCTCTGGAAATTTTTTTACCTTAATTGTTCAAGGTATTGATTTTGTTACAAAATTTGGGTACTTACTATTGTAGCTAATTGAAGGATTGATGAATTAGAGGAGACTTATAAGAGTTGGGATTGAAGGGATTTGTAGAGAATGGCATGTAGGGGGTGTTTGGAGTGCCTATTGAGACTCCTGAATTTTTTGCTGACGCTTCTGGGTCTGGCCATGGTGGGCTATGGGATCTACCTTTTTGTGGAGTACAAAAATGCATCTTCAAGTAATCCCGGTATTGCGCCCTCCAACGACCAGATGATACAGCTTGGTCGTCCTTTGATGATGGTTGTGTCACTGTCGAGCAGCATTTTTGATAACTTGCCTAAAGCTTGGTAAGATGACAAATTTGTCACTCATTAGTTTTCTGTTCTTGGGTTATTGTCAGATTTGTTCTATATCAAATTGTTGAGTTATAATTTGATTGAGCTGTGTTTTGCATACATATCTTATTTGGTGAATTCTATGCACTTTTTTCTTCTTCTGCATATGCTCTTTAACTATATTGGTATTTTTGGGGATGACAGAAAGCAGAAGCAACCACCAATCAACATTGAGTTTTTCACTTCTGAAGCCTAAGCTATATGAACCACCAGAATTAACTCTCTTTTATTGATTCAGTTAGTTGGAATATTTATTTTTTTCTGTTATTTATATAAAAAACATCTTTCTTTTTTGTTCATTTTTAGTATAATCATGTAAAAATCTAAATAGGGGGAGCAATTCATACCACCACTAGTGCACCACATCCCATCATAACACTTAAGTAATTAATGCTTGGGGAAGTAGTACTATGATGGGTGTGTCACGCCTCCAAATCCGGGTCTGCTTCAACCCCAAATCCGGGTCTCCTTCAACCCCAAATCTGATGCTGACTTGCACACATCTTTCATAACATTCACCAACAATATGCTTGATAAAAACTCATTTATTTAAAACTTACAACACAATATTTAATTTAGTATCATAAATTTTACAATCTTCTATTACCACTACATTCTTCTAAGTATTTCATAGACGGGGCTTTCTATTAAAGCAGTGTTCAATTAGACAACCTTTTCCTCGACAGAACTTTCTAGATATTGCCAAATGCCAATAATGTTAATCTAGCACAGTTAACTGACTTCTACATCTACTATCTTGAATGTAAAGTACAAATGTTGCCTAATTTTTTAATAGCACTTTACCACGCAAGTATACGCGTTCAATTGTAATATTCAGCAAGCAAGGATATCGTTCCCACGAGGAAATAGACTAATATTTATCAATTACGAATTCTAATGCAATTAATCCTATTTTAAACTAAGAAAATTTTGTTTGAGATTTGAAAATTAAACTTAACAAAACTAACAATTAAAAACCAAAATTTCACAAGAATTACTGCAGATTTAACAGGTTAAGATTACAACTTCCCTTGGTATTTCATTTAAACTAACTTCCCATTTAAAATAAATCAATTAATATGAATTGTTATCTAAGAATGCTTTACAAATATTCACGCTCTTCTTCCAAAGACACATGAACAAATCCTCCTAAATCCAATCTTTAAGATGCAGAATTACAAGGAACACCCCAATTGATCAACTCACTATATTCCTATGTGAATCAAGTTAATTAGGGTTTACGCACAAATTCTTTCAATGGATACAAAATACACATAGGTATATTCCTATCCTACATGCTAACATATTA